>WSUI01000440.1:14834-27392 GCA_019633595.1 Tulasnella sp. UAMH 9824
AGCGACGCACCAAACTTGACGCTGACACCAGCCTCATTGTCCATAACCGTTCTAAGAAGCTCCCACACTTCTCCGCGAGCGTAGCCATGCTGGCCCATCTTCTTGTCCTCCTCCCTGGAGGGAGGCCCGAAGAATGGGAAGGCAATGGGAATACCGCCTCGGATCGGCTTGGATCCATCAAGGTACGCCTTGGACGAAAGGAACAATCGCTCTGTCACAGGAGTTTGGGCACCAGCGTTGGGAGCTTTCCATGACGTGACTGTCGCCCCGTACTTGTAGATCACGGCGCTTGAGCCCTGTGACGATGGTGGCTCTCAGGGCGTAAGATCAGATCTCGTCGAATCGTCGCACGTACGTTGGCTAGGGAAATGGTGACGATCTTGTCTGTTTGAGAGACTGGCATAATTGCAGGTCGAGCTAACAAACGTCAAAGCTTAAGCTGTAGAGATGATCGAACGGGAAGCTGATGTCCGTCCTCGGAGCTCTTAAAGAATATGGGCGGGCCGGTGTTACGTCATCTTCTCGCGGTTTGCGTTCGACGCCCAGCGTTCCTCTGATCGCATCTCCGCCTGGTTCTCCTTTTTAAGGCTCAAGCGGCCCGGCGTCTCCACCCAAACTGCCAAGTTTAAGCTCGGAGTTTTACCATTGAAGTGTTCAAGTCCTCTGTGATGGTAAGCAGCGCTATATCATCGTTACGGGCCGCCATTTCTCGAACCCTTGCCGCGGTCCGCCAACAGACGTCTGTCAAACGCAAAGCATTGCATGCAGGATCGTGGTACACGGACGATGGTAAATATATCAGATTACTCCGAATATCTTGCATCTCTGACTCTTTCTTGCTCGAAAGGACCCAAGCTCTTGTCAGAGTTGAACGGGTGGTTATCCAATGTCACGCCCGATAAAGCCCAAGCCGACCTTATAGGCGAAGGCCAAGCATTTACAAGTCCAATACCCGGTAGCAGGGCTATTATTGCGCCGTACGGTATTGGTTCTTCGTGAGCTTTGACAGCCAGGCTGATCCAAGGATACACGGCTGTGTTACTCCAGACACGCTGGCTACTCATACTCTGGACCCGCTGCCGCATGGGCCTACAAGTGTATTGACACTACTGGAATGTGAGTCTCGCCTGGGTTCACGCGCTTCACCTGACTCACATCCCTCTCAATGGCTTGCGCAGCAAACGAGTCTTCATTCTGGGCCCATCGCACCACGTTTATCTCGATGGGTGCGCACTATCGAGATGCGATGCTTACGAGACTCCAATCGGGGAACTACCTCTAGACAAAGAGAGTAAGTAATTACACCCCGGCTCCTCGCGGTTGGAGATTTTAAATGATCGATTATTTCTAGCGATCGCCGAGCTTCTTGCAGCCGACCCGAAATTCGTCGAGATGGATGTTGCTACCGACGAGGATGAGCATAGCATTGAAATGCACCTTCCATACGTCAGAAAGGCATTTGAAGGGTATGATATACTGTTTATGTCTCCGCGTTCCGGCGGTTGCTGAGCGGTTATCATCAGCTTGGACATCAAGATCGTTCCGATCATGGTGGGTGCATTGCCTAAAGCTACGGAAATAAAATTCGGCACGATCTTGGCACCTTTCTTTGCGCGTGAAGACACGTTCGTAGTGATTTCAAGTGACTTCTGCCACTGGTGCGTTGTGAATGATTTCTCGACGACCGCTCTCGCCCTAACCCACTACACGATCGATGTAGGGGAAGCCGGTTCAACTACACTTACTACTATCCATCTCCGCTCCCTCTTCCACAAGACGTTCAGCCGACCAAGATTAGTTCCTCGGTCAACCCTTCCCCAGACCATCCTATCCACGAATCTATCAAGGAATTGGATCGCGAAGCCATGGATATCCTAAAGTTCCCGTCTGGGGATCCCCCAAATCCAGCTACCGAGACGCACACCAGGTTTAATACGTACCTGGGAAGGACCAAAAATACCATTTGCGGGCGGCATCCGATCGGTGTGTTCTTGGGGGCTCTATCCGAGATGGAGAGGTCGCACAACAAGCAAATTACCTTGAAGTGGGTTAGATACGAGCAGAGCAGTCAGTGCACCTCGTCGAGAGACTCGAGCGTTAGCTACGCGAGCGCCTACGCCGTTTATTGAAAATACGAAGTTGTAATCGGTCTTGGAGTTATAGTCTACGAGTAGAGGCTCGAATAATAATCGATCCGACAATTGCTGAAGTTCTTTATGGTGGATTCGTTCAGGTACACTGGTTCACATTTGGCCTTTTGGTGGTTCAGCCGTTCAGCGCACTCAGAAGCCAGGCTTTGAGCCCAGATGGAGCCGTTGTCTGGGGTACAACGATCGGTCTCGCAACATAGACACGTGCGTAGTACGAGGTGATATCCTGCATATTGGGTTCGCCACGTATGTCTTGAAGCTGCGAGGCCCAGAGTTTAGTTGCCGTTTGTCGATGGCAATGAGGTGAAGTGTCGATGTAGGAGGCAAGGGCCAGGCGATACAGCCAAATCGTCCCTTTTGACTAACTCGATCCAACGAGGACTGCCTCGAAGCTCATAAACGCGAGGTTGTCCACAGAGCGAGCATATACCAGAGCAAAGCCATCAGGCAACTGGAGAGAAAAGCACGGGGTTCTGCCTGACGAGCGACGTCAAGAGACGAGTAGGCAAAAGTCGAATTCCCCAAGTAGAATGACACTCAATGCGGTACCGAAGACCCAAGCAGAACGACATCCAAACAATTACGTTACCCTTTGGCAATGCTGAAAAGTCGGTGCGCGTCGGTCTTTTTGCATGTCCGCACGCCTTCGCCGAACAACCTCGTCTTTAGGGGTACCGCTCAAGATAACAGACACGAAAGCCTCACGGCGTCGGTCGATCGGCCTTACAGCCACACCGGTATAGGTATCTGACGCGTCCACATGTAGATCATTGACTCCAGGGGGAGCGCTCAGGTTCGTTTGGCGCCAGTTGCCCTGATTCCACGCAAATGATAACCCCTGGCCGCTGGAGGTCCAAGTTTGTACAAAATGAATTGTGATATCGCAGAGGGAGTTTATAGGGGCTACCTTAGTGTTACTTTGTTCTACTTTCTAATCGGAAAAACCACAAACGTCCAATGCTAGTCAAGATTCACCGAGCTAGACGTCCTTCTTGTCCTCACGTTGCGCGATACCGAAGGACGACGAAAAGATAAGCGTGAAAGGCAGACACAGCACAAGCTGAAGAACGTGAAATACACACAGCTGAAGCAGCATTTGAAGCTTTCTGCGTCACCGGCAGGCCTTATCGCAAACGTAGTATAACGGAGGACGGCGAAGCTCCCCCGCAAAAAAATTGTATACGGGCGGATAGATAGAGAAAGAGGAGAAGCTCGGTTGGCAGCAACAAGTAGCGCAAAGAGATTAAAGTTCAGATCGGCCTTTAAGGCCTTATCTATGCTTCTTAAACCTACCATTGTTCATGCAAGTACAGCCGAGGGGGGCGAAGACGCGTGGCGAATGAAAAGAACCCGGTGGAGTGGAAGACTTATCTTGGTTAGAACTGGTCCTGAAGCAATTTTTTTCCTGTGATCGACCAAAAGAGGAGATATTTGAATCTCCGCATCGAATGGGCGCAACCTCGGGGCCCACTTGTCGTGGCGAATGGGTTGCGGAGCAGCCGGCCGACGAGAACCACCTGGCGTTTGGGCACAGTTTCCTTTTACGGCCATCTCGCGAAAGCGTGATACCCAAATAAGCAAAGCTTGCAGTGCAGCGTTCCCACGGCGCCACCGATCGACGGAACCGTCGGCATCGCTCCAATCGCTGGAGTGCGAATGAACCATAAAAGCGGGGTAGTGTCAAAGACGAAGCCATAGAAAGTAGTTCCTACTTGATTGATCCCCATGAGCTCCACAGAGATGTGGCGACAGCGATTCTAGATGTCCGTCCGCCGCGGCTCGACCAAGGCCAGGCGGCAGAGCAGAGCCATGTTTGGTGCTTATGTTACACTGGTGGCTCAGATCTATACATAGCAATATCTTCTTGGGGGTTAGGGAGGCCTTTGGGCAGCGAAAAGGGCGGGGGGGGAGAGGGCGACACACACGTTCGAGCATCCTCATCAAGTTATTTCATTCTGATCTCCATCTGCTCAACGATGGTAATCACAGCAAAGCGAGGTGAGCTCGCGAGTAATTCAAAACTACGCATTAAGAAACCTTGCCCGCTCTTTCCCACCCTTTCTCCCAATGGGCAGGGCGAGGAAGTGGCTCGGATCGATTTTGAAGCTGGAGAACAACGTTCAGAGAAGGAAATGACGAAATTTAAACGTAGTACGTGTGTATGAAATTCCGCTTGCGAGTGTAACCGAATGTGCACTCTGCTGATGTGGGTTTCAGATGCTTGATGAAGGATCGAATTCAGAGAGGTAAGCGAGTCGAGCTCGCGGGCCAGTTACGCTGCCGCACATCGCGGCTTTCCTCCCACCCCGACGCTTTTCCCCTATCTAAGCAAAGACGAAGATCCGACAGGGGAAAAGGTCATTTGGAGGTCACTACCCGCACATCGGCGAAACGCGGTACAAGTGTAGAAGTGCCGATGTCGGGGCACCACGCACTCTTGTTTCCTGAATGGCGATCGTCGTTCTCAGAAGAGATAAGGCGAGAATGATAAAGCGCACGGCACGCGACCGGATTTTGAATAGATAAAAAGAAATAAATCTAAGATATATAAACGTGAGTTTCCCCGTTTGATACGGAGGAAACGAAGGATTGGCTAGCTAAGGGTGTTTCAAGGCCTGTTAGAAGAGATGGGGAAGGGTTGGGAACGCCAGTGAACGGGGACTTGAGACGAGACGGCGGCGGTGATCACCCGATATGGCAAGTCTAGCTTTCACGAGCAGGGCGCGCAGTGCGCATATAGAGGGGGAGGTACCAAAAGCAGGGGTAACCGAGTTCGGAAAATACTTGAACGAGGAAGAATATAACGGAGAGGAAGCTGATGTCAAAGGGACCACAGCTTGAGAAGTTGACACGAGACAAGAGAGGGACCGTGAACGTTGTTGCTTTGAATCTTGCAGGCCCACATACATACCCCAGGTACGTCAGGGGGACTAGGTGAAAAGAAAGCCTCCCGGGCTCGGCGATGGGCGAATATTTCAGCCATCAGCCATTGCGCTTTGCGTGCGCGTCATTATGTCAAGCCTTCAGCCCAAAAAAGTGATAGTAACATTCGCGGAGTTTGTTGCCCGTGCCAAGTTGGGAATCAGCTCCGGATAAGATAAACTTCCTCGACTCCTTTGCCTTGTGAAGTGAGTCTGATGATGGTCACCAGCGTGCAAAGCGCGTTGCTCGAGATATCCGAGTTTCCGAGAATTTTAGGGGAGGGGGTGTGCCTATCGGAAGGCCCGGGAGGATTTTCCGAGCCGAGATGTGCGAGTTGTCATGCGAGCACGGCAGGACAGGATGAAACAAAGTAGAGTAATAAGCAGACGGAATAAGGGGGCACAGCCATCTAGGCAGTTCTTTTCCGCTGCGGCTAGGCCTAATCGTGGGCATTGACCCATACGGAGAAACGTGAAGGGGGGAATTCGAACGGTGTACCCTTGACCCCCCGCATTTCTTCGCCTGCGTCGTTGAACTTTAAAGTTCGAAAAGACGCGAAAAGACCAATTCGACTGCAAGGCCTTTATTTATCTATCTCTCAGTATGTGAACCTACCACACAGCGAGACAGGTGCGACCTGAGAATGGCAACTGGGATGTGCTTCAGGTTCCTATGGAGGGTGGTTCTTCTTATTCCGAAGAGCGGTGTGGGCGAGAGCTCTAGCAACGCTAGCTTTTGTGTACGGCTAGAACCCTTTACTTACTTTTGAACTCACCGTTGCATTGTTCCGAAGGGAAGGAAGAATATATGAAGGCGGGCGAGGTGGAGATCGGGGGTAATTGGATCATTTCAGACCAGGACATGAGGTCGTGCAGCTGGCAGCTCAAGCCGGTACGTCCGCGTTCGCAGGTCCAGAAGCTGTGGAAGACGATGATGGCGGTGATGACGACGCCGTTAAAGGCAGGTTTTGCGCGTTCTGAAGCTGATCAAGGTGAGGTAGGAAGTGGTGTTGAGGAAGGGGGGTGGGCAAGTCTATGCAGGCTAAAGGCAAGGCTCGGGAAGAAAGGCATGTACAGTCGAGTCTGCTGAGCTGAGGGTCAGTGTGCCGATGTCCGGCCTTGCGGCTCGTTTAGCTTGTTAATTGTTGTTCCCCTTCACCTGCTCATTTCTTGGACAACGAGTTTGCGATAGATAGGAGCAACTAGTCTGGGAGTTGTGTGCATGCGCGCGCGCCGTGAGCAGCACCCGGCAAAGAGCGAAAGCGCGGTAGTAATTATTTTGCGTGCGCACGAAACTCCTAATCCTCGTGTGGACAATGTTTGGCCACCCCCGTCGTCGGGGAAAGGGAAGCGGCGTGGGCTGAGAAATTGAAAAAGGCAGCTTATCGACATCACGGGTCATTGCTGAGTGTCTTCGTCCTCGAGGTAATACTCCGACCCATGATAACGTCGGACGTCATCCCAAAACTCTCTCTCCTTCAGCGTCGTCGTCCCCATCGCTGGGGGGGACGGCTCCGACGATGGACAAAAGCGTGCAGTGGAAATGGATTATACCGGCTGAATGGGGATATTGTGGCGGGGGCCAGCTGCAAAGGTGAAGTGAGGTGAGTCGGGACGAAGCGTTGAGCAACTCTCCGGCCGGGATCCGTTATCTCGGAGACCCTGGGTTGGGACCCTGAGACCCGAGTTGTTGGTCGCTAGCCAGTTCCCTCATACAAAACCTGTTCAAAAACCCAACTGCCATTCTCCCCTCGACTGACCTCGTTTGTCACCCTCACCACCAACCCACTCATCGCTGAGCGATCATCCCTTGCCACTCATCCTCCACCTCTCTCCTCAGCGCTCGTCGCCGTTGCCGTCGTTGGCCGCCACACAACGCGGTTGGAATCCGGTTTCTTGGTTGAACACCGTACATTAAGAGGAGCAGCGCCTCCACAGCTCGTGTCCGAACATCCCCCAATTCTCTGCCCGGCTCCAACACCCTCCCGACCCACCCGCCCAACGTCTATGGAGGCTTGCACCTGATCTGCATCACTGCTCTTCGCTGCTACTACGACTCCACTCACCTTACGGACCGGCAACTTTAACAGCCTCTTTCTTCGTCCTCGAACACTTATAACGAACCGCTCGAAGTAGCGCACTCCAACGAACCCCCCCCCCTTCCAGTCTACCTAGCACAAGTTACCGCTAGATAGCTACTCCCGAGCTGAAATGGCTACTCAAACGCTTACTTTCACGACTACCGCAACCTCCTCACCCGCGTTCACGAAACTCACGATCCCTAATGTACGTGCATCGACCTCTCTGCTCCCCCCCTCGCTTACCACCCAGAGGGTACTCCCAATCATTTCCTTGGCTCACTCGCCCGGTTCATTCCCGTTAACCGCATTGGGAGGGGAGATGCACCTCTCGCATTCGGAACCAAAAATACGCGAATTCCAATACTGACCGACCGCTTATTGCCTTTATACATAGGCCACCACGATCCCCCGCACACAGAGCGTAGAATCCATCAAGCTTATAGGACGAAATCCCTCTCCTCCTCCATCCACCACTCTGCAACGCTCCTCTTCCGCGTCCGAGATGCTCGCTTTGGTGAACCTCGCAAACCTCCAGGTACGAGTCCTTTTTTACCCCGCAATATCCTGTTCTCCGTAGAAACTATTTCGCTTACCCCGCTCTCTGTACCCTCCCTCCGCCCTCCCTCGACTCATATCCGACAGCGCCTTCACATTCGCGCATCTGAACCTTCCTCTTCGTCGGGTGGTCTCGACTCGCCCGCCGTCTCGCGAGGAGAAGACGACGACGAAAACACCGCTTCCTCTTCCGACAGCGAAGAGTGCGAGACCCCCGACCAGGTTTCCCCGCCCTACACGCGCCCCGCTACGCCGATCGGGTACGTCTACGATTTCGATTCCGAGGACGACGACACCTGGGACATCCGCAAAGTCAAGTACACCGCGGGTGCTGAGCTCGCGCCGTGCTACGCGAGAACCTCCTCCGCGGCTGATGAATCCTCTTCCGCTGCTTCCCTGCGAAGCTCGTTCTCTGATTCGGAAGATGATGAGGAAGATGAGGGCATGATGATCAGCAACAAGAAGAGGTCTTGGTCTCCAGGAACGCCTGCCATTGAGAAGGTCGAATATCACTGGAACACCCCTACCACCACTACCGCATCCTCTTCCGCTTCATCCTCGACCGTTACGACCCCTCTTACCCCACCAGAGGAGGACGAGGATGGCTATTTCAACGACGACGGCGATGATGACGACGATATGGTTGGAAGCGAGTTGGACGCCGGTGAAGTTTGGCCTGATGAGATGGATTCGGTATGTTGTCTCTTGCTTTTCGCTCTCATCCTCCGCATGTCTCTCACTCCTCGTCCTCTCTCTCTTCTCTATTTACCTCGAACTGTAATCTACAGGACGATTTCCCATTCCTCCACTCCTGGCCACACTCGTGGATCTGGACTCCTCCTTCCGACGCTCCCTCGACGTACTCGAACCCGACCCCAAACCCTCTCCCCATGATCCACTTCCACTTCGTCGAGTCGCAGGTGCCCGATCAGTCGTCTTGGACTCCCATCCAAGACTCGCGGTTCGGGAACCTCATGACCGTTCCAGGCCACCGAGCTTACAATTGCGCCGAGCCCACCCCAACCAAAGCTAGATTGCCCGCCGCACCCCGAATGGTTGTTGCCCCCATGCAGCAGCTGTGCGAAGGTGCGCGCGTGGAGTACGACGACAAGTTGGGCAGGTGCGCTGTTAAGGTTCCTGGCTTGAAGGAGCAGAGGGAGATGGGGTTGTACTCCGTCCCTTCAGTCAGCACTTCTTCCTCCTCCTCCTCCTCCTCTTCCGCGAGGAAGGGAAGGGGCCGCGCAAGGTCGAGGGTTAGGGGCATGGACGACGACGACGGATACGATGAGCCCCAAGTCGACGAGGGACGCGGAAGGGGACGAAGCTCCGGCAGGAAGATGACGGTTCAGAGTGCGAGGCACTTTGTCCTGTCTTCCATCCGCGAAGCTGATGACTGCGACGAAGAGGGTGAAGACGAGCCTTTCGTCTACGATGGTGTCTCCGGACGAGCAACGGGCTTGGCTCGTTGGGACTGAACTCGGTCTTCATCCTTTCCTGCAACATCGACATCACCACTTTCCCTCTTCGTGCCATTCCACGACTCTAACCCCCACCCCACTTAGGCCTCTGGCCTTTCTCATACTACCTACTGGACTGTCGAATCACTTTCCGCCCTTCACTGCAGTTTCTTTCGAACAATGACTTGAAATTTCGGCACATTGGAATCTTGGCACTAGTACAACCTCCGAACCATACCACCATCACAACACAAATCGTAACCCCTCTCCCCTTCCCCTTCCCCTACCCACAACCCGCCATCCCTCTCACCATCAATATACCAAAACAACCTGACAGAATTTCATTCGAAAGTTCGACTTCTTCTTTTCTTTTTCAAATACGCGGTTTTGCCCACCTTGTTTTTTTTTTTGTTTATTCTTTGAAATCTCTATTATCCCTCTGTTCTATGGTCCCCGTTCGCGATTGATTGAGCCTGGACTTTCTTTTCTCTATTCCCTCACCCTTCCCACTTCGGATAGTCATTCGAAACGCAAATGTATTTCGTCATTCGACCCTTTCTCCCTTCTTCACACTCTATGGCCAGGACTTGGAGCTCGAGGAGAGTTTAGTCCTGCTCCATGCAGCCTCTTACCTACCTACCTACCTTCCGCCCCCTTTTTTGGTTGTGCTTTATTCTTTTCGCTCTGTTGTTTATTAGCAGAAAACGAAAGAATCAAAAAAAAGATTTGCACATCTACCCTTGAGTGTTTCGTGTGCGCATCTGTGGTTAGCAGGGTCTTCAAGAATACAATCAGAAGAGCTTTGAGATGCCGACGTTACGTATGGTGAGCGGGGATGGCGCTCAGACAAGTTCTTCTATCGGGGGTGTCGGAACCATCTCTCCTTCACATTCGCGTCATTAGCAAAGTGTTGTCGATTGTCCCTCCTTCCAATATCGCCATTTCGAAACAATGAGTCGAAGGAAACTCAGGACGAGAACAAAGCCACGGCCTCGTTCTGGGGTCCGCTCTGCCAGGGGTGCTGCCACGATCCAAGTGTGTGCAGTCACACTTCCGCCGATGCCACAAAGCCAGCCAGGCGGGAAGAACCATTATGCCCGCCTCATGTGGCTGCGGGTACCATTACTTCAGAACCTGCGCCTCCGTTCGAGAACTGCAGATGGAACAAGTTGTGTTAGAAAGCCTCATCTTGATATTGGGGTGGGGGCAGTGGGGCGGGGGAAAAGAGATGTCGACAGGCAGTGGGCGGTGGCTGCCTGCAATTTTGGTGCGGCGATCATTGCGAGGTCCGGCGTCTTACCTCATTGGAGGCTCGGAGACGTGGTGGGGCCGATCTGCAAGCCTTCAATGACATCGGCCCGACGGCACTCAAGAGGGGGGACTGATAGCGGCGGCCTAGACACTTTATGACGCGGCTTGACGAAATCAGCGCCGCCTTTGGGGCCTAATGAAGGGATATGCACGAAAAGGACCCCACTAGACCGCCGGTCGACGACAGCGAGGGATCCCGCCGGGCAAAGCCGACGCTGAAATCACAGCGGGCGAAAAGCTGTGACGGAATCGAGCAACTCCCCGCCGAAAGAAGCCAACTCGCATAGGACCCCGCAGCTGTTCGACAAAGTATTAGGAGAACGCAGTCTTATCCGCAGATAATTTCTTTGTGCGGGAGAGCCCAACGATAACTTTGTTCACTTAGCCATTTTGGCATCGCCTCTGAAGAATCCAGGCAGAGTCGACCCTCCGCAGGCGAGCAAAGAAGGAGCGGCCTGCCACCGTGCGAACCCGTGACGCACGACCTCCCAGCTGTTCAGCCCCTAGCGCTGCTTTCCTCACCGAGCCCGAGGCCGAAGTTCCTCATAAATAGCCAACCATCTTTGCAGTTGCACTTTACGACCACAACCATAAATGTCGCAGAAGAGACCTACCATCGTGCTCGTTCCAGGCGCCTGGCACACGCCCAACATCTTCTCTTCGTTCATCCCACATCTCACCTCTGCAGGGTACAAAACAGTATCCGTTACCCTGCCGAGCGTCGGCTGTTCCCCTCCAGTAAACGACTTGCAGCCAGATGCTCAAGCCGTTCGTAATGCGGTCAGCTCCTGCATCGAAAAGGGCGAGGATGTAGTCCTCTTCATGCACAGCTATGGAGCCGTCCCGGCCTGCGAGGGGATCAAGGGCCTGGCCAGGCCGCTCTCGACCAGTAGCGACGAGGGAACTAAGGCAGGAATCACGCATCTCGTATTCTGCTGCGCGTTCGTCTTGCCCGTAGGCGTGGCCGTTCTCGACCCTCGAGGAGGCGAGCCCGAGACTTGGTTCCAAGTCAGCGAAGACGCTACGATCGTTAATCCAGTCACGCCCATGGACACGTTCTACAACGATCTTACACCTGAGATGGCCAAGCATCTCGCAGAAACTTGCGTCAGACCGCAGAGTTACAAGGCCTTCTTGACCAAACCGCAGTACGCCGCGTGGCAGGACGAGGCCGGTCTACCCTGCACATACCTGTTCACCGAGAAGGATCAGTGCGTCCCGTATGCCGTGCAGAAGATCATGGTGGAACGAAGTGGGAGGGAGTTTAACACGGAGACGTTCGACATGGGCCATAGTCCGTTCGTCCGCTCTCCAGAACAGATTGCCAATGTTGTACGAAAGATAGCAGGGGAGAACCTCTAGTATACTTCTGTGACTTCGAACAGTAATTGAATAGTCTATTTGGTGTGATGGCATGTTGAAAGTGGACTTGAGTGGGAGATGATGGTCCTGCCTAGAGCAGTAATACATACGCCCTGACTGTGAGAAGCCATCGATGTAAATATTTACAGGATACATCGAGTATGGTCTAGCTAATTGTTGCATTGTATCGTGTCGTTTGGATCAACGTGAGCAATCGTGCCTCAACTCCGAAACGGTCCCAATCTCATAACGTCTCCTCACTGCCACGGACCGGCTTTCCCCTTCGCCTGAGCCCAAACTTCATCTCACCCCCGATCTCCGTCCTCCCAATTGCAAGACAATCCACTATCCCCTCCTGGTCGAACACCATATTGAGCGAATTGTCTGCGATGGAACGCTGCGGATCTCTCCCGTCCTTGCCAGGGAAGATGGACGCGACGAGCGGAATCGGATTCGTCAACCAGAGCTGTCCGAGAACTATCGCCTTCTCCTGCTTCGTTGAGGAGGGATACCCTTCCTTGGCATCCCCGTTAGCGGGTGCTGCGATTACCGTGTACGACTTCGAAGAAACCAAAGCGAAGAGGATGAAGAGCGCAAAGAACGCGTATACGTATAGTATCCCAGCTACGCAGAAGACCGGTGCTACGGGATAAAGCCCGAGGACACCTTGTCTGACGGGTCTTGCTCGAGTTGCACTTGTGGGCTCCATAACTCCTCCTAT
>WSUI01000441.1:0-13842 GCA_019633595.1 Tulasnella sp. UAMH 9824
ACAACCGAAACAAGAGTCTGAACAGAATAGAACATCTATGAATAAATAAAACATCCCTTTTTCTCTACTTCTAGAATGAAGTGCTCTCCAGGAGCATTTAGAGCAGCCAATTTACATCTTCCCCATCATCAAAGGCACCTTCGCTTAACAATGGGTTCTTCCTCCAATGGCTCCGGAGGCTGCGTCGAATTGAGAGAGCCCGCCGGTATTCGTGCTGCTGCATTAAGTTGATCCAGGTCTGAGGCGGCCTGGGCCTCTCGAGCCCTCTGCTGGACGATCTGCCACGTCAAACCGGTCTTGACTACCGCTTTCGCGACCCTTCGAGTTCCCTTGATCGCTCGCTCCTGACCAGATCGCTCGCCACCTGGAGCAATAGTGGAAGGCTCAGAGGTTGTCTTGTGAGGCACGTTATCTGACGGAGGCGCAGCCGAAACGTGGCCCGACGGTCCGCTGACCTTACTAGGCATTGGAGCGGCTGGAAGCGCTTGACCATGTGGGATCACAGATCCACCAGGAGCTGACATTCCAGAACCGTTTCCAATATTTGGAACGGCTGGAGGCGCTCGACTTGGCGAGTTCACAGATCCACTGGAAGCTGACATTCCAGAACCGTTTCCGATGCAGTGAGGTGGGGCAGACTGTGGGCCGGTTTGTCGAGCTACGACAGCGGGAGAGGGGCCTTGGGGGACAAACCATGAGCGAGGAGGGTTCCTGGCGGCAGAGTATGGCTTGGTTTGAGGATGGGCGGCAGGTGGTGTTGGCTGCTGAGATGGCCTCGGCTTGGTCATCCCCTGGAATCCAGCCATTATGTCGTCCATAAGCGACCTGGCGGCGCTGCCCTTGGTCGGCTTGGGTTCGGACAGACTTGGAAGATACGCTGGATTTGATTTTGCCTTGATAGGAGGCGGACCAGCTGCCTTGTTCCTCAAGTTGGCGAAGTAGGCTTCAGCCTCAGCTTCCTCGGGGTCGCTGACCGCTGGCTGGGAAGACTTCGAAGCCTGCTTCGAAAGTCCCCACTTGCCTAGGACTTCATGGAGGTGAGCAGCGTGTCTTTGGGTGGGCTGGTCCTGTTCCGCAGTACCATCGCTTCGAGCTGAGAGGGTGGGCGTCGTTGGTTCAGTCGTCGAGCTCGTCGCCGTTGGTGATGGAGTGGCGACTGGGAGCGGACCAGCGGCGGAAGTTGCAGTTCCTGTGGAGGTAGAAACCGATCCAGGCGATTGGATAGGCGAGACCTGGGGCTGCGTGGCACTAGTCTCCTCGTTTTGAGCAACTTCGGTAGGCCGTGCGAACTGCGGGGAGGTGTCGATGCCAGATCTTGGGAGCGTTTGAGCTGGGTCTTCCTCCTGATGCATGATATTGACGGTGGCAGCGGGTGCGGACGTTGGCGCTGGACCTCGACTGATATCCATCTCGGAGGTCCCTTCGAGCTCATTGAAAGCAGAAGTGGCTTTCATGGGCTCGGCGGGAGGAATAGGCATTGTCCTAAGAGACGAGTCGCAATTTAGCACTTGGAGAGATGTGTTGAAAGAAGTAAAACTAACCGAAGCGGGGTGAAGCTCTCCGATTCGTCCTGATTTTCCATATCGATGTCTTGGTCCAACGAGGTTGAGTCGCGCTGTGGAGGAATCCTGCAATTCAAATCGACTTCAGCAGCTTTCCTGAAGCCCAGGAGCCTGAGGGGGAACGTACGTTTCGCTAGCTGCGCCGTCTGTCTCACGTGATACATCCTCTTCATCACGCATGGTGGTGTCCGTGGTTTCCGAGACGGAGGGATCCAGCTCATTGTTCATCGAAGGCCTGAAAGGCGCTCGTGGCGAGCTGGGAGGGCTGCCGGGGGGCGTCCCCACTTCTATTTCCATTGGAGTCGGCGCGGGCGAAGTTGGTTGTGGTGATGACGATTGAACATAGTCGTCCATCGGTGTATCAGCAGGTTCATCCTGATCTCCAGTCGTCGACACGGCGGGTGGCGAATTCGAAGGAGGAACGCCGAAGTAAATGGGAAGAGGGGAGGTGTAAGAAAAGGCTCCTCGGGTTGTCGGTTGCTGGACGTCGGATGAGACCACTTCGTTGAACCAGGATGATTGCGGGTATTGGTTGACGTCTAGCGCCTCGAGCGCAGAACGTCCGGATCTCGATTCGAAGGTCTGTCCGACCACTTTGTCTGCTTGGGACAACCATTGGGATGGAGGGCGGCTGTAAGAAGAGGTTTCGCAGTCAAAATCGTGATCGACGCGCGGAGAAGAAGCGTGACGTCACTCACGATGCACCCCCGGTCTTCTTCGTCCTGTCACTGCGCTTGAGTGTGGCCCTCTTGAGACTGACCCTAAGGCTTTGGGTACATTTGTAGAGGGTCTTCGAGCGGGATTCGGAGAGGTTGCGCCTCTGTGAGGCTTCGACGTTGGTTGACTCGGTTCGGTTGGGCGTCTTGGTGTGGACTGAGCTCCCGATTGCTTGACCAGCAGACGGTTCGGACAGGGAAAGTCCCTGTATTTGATAGGCCAACGAGTCCATAATCGCCAAGAAGCGACTCTGGTTGCTTACAGCGCCGAGACCAGTCCGGGGCAAACCGAGCTCGGTCGGGGAGCACACAAACCTGGGTCGCCAGTCAGTCAGACACACGAAGCAGAGAAGGGAAAAAATGAAGCCGTAGGAGATATAGCTTACTTCTTAGAAGGGAAAGGAGGGAAAGATGGGGTGCGGGAGGTCGCCCTTGCCGATCGAAGGTCGACGGCAATCGAGCGGGCGTCGACCATTGTGATAGTGGACGCCGTGGAAAGAGGACAAAAGACGAGTATGACAATAGCGGTAGAGCAGATGGCAAGCGCAAAGGAGGCTAGGATGCTCTGGGGGCAGGATCGACAACGCGCGAGGTGATGGGTGGTAGAAACGTGAAAACCTTCGATGCTTGACTGGCGTTCTACTTCAGTACCTGGGATGCTCACCTGAGCAATACAACGCCCAGACAACCCCTCGTTGTCGCCCTCTACTCTCTATCCAACAGTTAAAAACCATGTCTCCACGTTTGCGCCGGTAGCTGCTGACGGTGCTGGTGAGAGCATCCCAACAACGGCTGGGGTCGTCGTCCCCAAAGATCCCTAGTAACCCCCGCGAAAGACTTCAGATCACTGAGCTACGTCCGCTTTGATATCCCATAGGATGCAGGCGTTATGCGGAGATAATCTTCAGAGATTTCTCGCCTCTTCCTGTCACCGGCCGACACGAGGCTGAGAGCGAACTGTAACTGCGCTGGAAACCTACACAAGCGTGACCCCTCCCACCAAGCCCATGAAATCGCCTAGATCTGTCTGAAGCATTGGGATAAAGATAATTGGCATTGACAGTTGAATGTCAACGGAGGAAGGTGCGTTTATTTCCCAATCTCCGCAATGAAGTTGATGGATGCATGAGACCATCTGGGGCTTCTCCATTCTTCTTTGGCCCGCATCTTCCTTTTTATCTTCTCGGGGAACGGCAGGAGCTGTTGTTCAAGAGAGCGTAGCAATGTAAAATTTGAGATGTTCCGCTTAAAGGTCAGGGACTAGCTAAAGATGCCAAGTTTCGTTCTTCGTTGACAAGCGTTCCAAATCTACGGTCGATGGCAAGCAACAGACCTCTTGGACTTGGCCGATCGAGAAGCTAGGATTAACGCGAGGAGCAAGGTCTCTGATTTAAGGTCACAGAAGCAACGATATATCCTTCCCAATCCTCTCCTGAGCGCTAAATCCCGTTCTGGAGCATCAGGTCTCTAAAGGAATCGAGCTTCTTTGTGAAAAACGGGAGCCATATGATTCCACTTGGAGTAATCGAGAAACTTTGCTGGGCTTGTTTTTCCTCTTTTGGAGTCGATTATTTGAGCCGGTTTGCCAAGATCGACCTTGGCTCTAGCCGCCACGCGAGTCGAATGGTGAACAGAGAGCAGAGAAAACTCGTTACGAAACTTTCTTAGCCAATCTTGGGCTATAAATGCTAACGATTGAGCTATTTGAGCCCAAGTAGCAGTCGTGCGTAACCATGGATATGTTTGCCAGCGAAGTCCATGTATGGCCATCGGGGCCGTGACCGATTGGCTCCTAGATGCCCCTCCTCTCCAAGCTCCACTGTATTTCCTGCAAACAGACAGCTTGATACTCAATTAGGTGGCTTTTGAATAGCCGTTGACGGAATCTAGTTTGTCCGATCAGATCATTCTTCTTCCGAAAGGCGGAGGCTCTTCCACGAACGCACAGAGTCTAGCCCATAATTTATCTTCTATGGACACAAGCCTATAGACAAATAAAGCTGCTAGAAAAAGTGGTTACTAGGTTTCTTTCCGAAGTATCAGCGCCGTCACGATTAGGCACGGCTAACAAATCACTCCTGGCATCTCATCCCAGGACAATCCTATCTAATATATAGCTACAAGTGGCAGTAACTAACTTTAAAAAGCTCAGGAAAAGTTAAGGCTGCAGATGAGGGGGAGGCCGAACTGATCAAAAGCTTTCAGGTACAGAGCTCTCACGTAGAGAGGGATGTTAGATTTGTCCCCAGTCGAGACCATGTCTTCACAGAGATGGATGAACTCAACAAGAACGTTAGGGAAAATCTCATGTGACTGTGCGACTGTGCGACTGTGGTGAACTAGCGTTTGCGAGTGGCGGGAAAGGCAGAATTCAATTGACTTGGTAATCCGGAATTCCCTTCGGGGAATCGGATTGACGTGATGCTCTTTATATAGGCCAAGGATGAGCCGGTCGCTGATGCGACTCTCTGGCCCAAGGCCAGTCCCATAATGCGATTATCATAGGATATAGAGAAGCCGAGAAGGGATATATGATGGAACGGATCAAAAGGCTGAGATGCCACTCAGCTAAGACTGGAGCCTCCCTGCGTCTCAAATAGGCTCAAGTTCACCAATAGGGCACCTGTGACGGGAGGAAGTCACCCCAGCTATTTTCATGCAAAAAAGAATATTTACAGCTAAAGCTCGAGCTTGGGTTCATCTCAAAACAGTGGTCTCACGCTAACAGAGATCCTTGCATAGGAGTTTCAATCTCTGTATTGACCGACGCGATATATGTCGCCACGTTTAGCGCAAAGTGCTGTGCTGACTTTCTGCCCAAAAAAAAAAGGTTAAGCTACACTGAATAGCTACAAAAGGAACGGTCTTACCTGGACCGGTTAGTTCTCGTTGAGGTGAAATACGACGAGAGATTGGTGCAATACTGCACGGTACTCGGATCAAGCGCTCCTTTAGCAACGACAACCTTCAGCCCTGTAATCTCTTCTATTCCCTCTGGTGCCTTCCTGCTCCTGAGAAGCTCCACAACTCTGTCCCCGAGATTTGCGACGATTGAGCGATGCAGATCTGGACCAGAACAAGGTCACGGGACCTATTTAGATGGATACTAATAGAGTTGCCAACAGTCACACCATCACCGGTATCGATATCTTCATTCGAACAGTGTTCATGTATCGATCGAGCTTGGGAGATTAGTCCTCCTGTATGGGATTTGCCATTGAAAGAAATTCCGATCAAAGAGGAGCATGCTCAACAAGGTACGATCGCAAGGTCAGCGCGGGATCACTTGATTGGAGTGAAGCCCCATTTCTTGAGCAGAACAAAGATTCTACTAGATGTATGTGGAGGGAGAATTGAGATCGGCGCGGCCGGACCGTCGGGGGCGCCGTAGAAGCGTCTAATTTAATTGAGGGCCCATATCATGCCTGGTGTACATTTATCCAAGCCATACATTCTAAAGGTTTAGAATGAATACATATCCTATTCGAAGCTCCAAGTTTGTTTGGCGCGAGACTGAATGATGCTCTTCACTGGGTGTCGACGAAAACGGTATCAAGCCTGAGAAAGCCGTGTCTGCCCGATCGGCTTGTTCCTTCTTCGCAGCCACCTTCGAAATCGGAACTTTCGCCGACCAATGTCAACGATGAGGAGACTCATATGCTCTATCAAGTACTCTTAATAGTTCGACGGAAATTCAGACTGTCTAATGTCACCGCCTAGATCCTCCTCAGCCATATGCCGCTCGTGCGACGACGCTTCCAACGCACACGTTGGCCTTTCGCGTTCATGAATCCACAATAGTACCGCAGCCAGGATATCAATACCAACTAAGCTTCAAGCTACTCCTTCTCAAGTCTTAAGTTTAGTCTCTTGTCTCATTTCATTCGCGGTGAAACAGGTTCGGGGACGGTGAGGCGGCCCGGTGTCCCTGCTTTACCCGATTTGGCACTATCTACCAATGGAACAGAGACGCCCTGAGCCACTCATTCATAATATTGCCTTGAAAACGTCTCTCTGGAGCAAAATAATGCTGGATGGAACGAAACAGAAGCGACGCCTCGTGACGATTCGGGGTTCGGTCAGACTGTCTTTAGACCACCGAAGCCAGGCACGACATCGCGCCTCCAAAGACAAAGAAGGATTTCGGGACTTTGTTAGGTCTCGGTCGCGCACTTCCGGAACGCTGTTAAGTTTTCTGTTTGTCAAGAAGACGCTTAGAAGACGGTTCAATTGCGGCAATTCCCTGTCTCGAACCCCAGTTAAGTCTCTTAAGATGCTTTCTTTGTCTCGGATGATAACAGGGTTAGCCGGGCAAGCTACTAAAATGGCAATTGGCTCAATAAGGGGGTACATCCAAGATACATAAGCGGTCAGGAGCGCCAGCTTGAGATAGCTTCAGGCCAAGGTCATTTTCCTCACCCCCTCATCGTTGTCACTATGATTCAACTCCTAGCTGTCTTTGCTGCTACTGTAGCTCTCCTGAGTGGTGTGCAAGCCTGCTGGGAGCAATGTGAGTTATTCCCTGAGACAGCCTGCGGGCCGGTCCTCGTTTGACTGTACTGATTCTCTGCTCCCGGTAGGCGGCGGCATGTATTATACTGGACCTACTACCTGCGGTGGTGGATGCGTCTGGTATGGTTTCTGCTTGGTCATACACTCACTCTAAGAAACTGATCAGCGATGTCCTTCACAACAGCGTGTTCTCGAACCAATGGTTAGTATATCTCCAATCTAAAGGCTCACCCCCAGTCTCCTCGTTCAATTCTTCTGACATCCTAACACCACCAGGTACTCTCAATGCTTACCACAGACGGTAACGACGACGACGACGACTACCACCACCACTTTTATGACCACCCAGACGTCCTCGAGAACATCCGTCAGTACAACTTCGAGCCCGATTACGTCGCCTACCCCAGGCTCTCAGCGTTTCTGGTTTTCTTTTGGAGACTCCTATACCGCAACTGTGAGTCCTGCCTTAGATCTCTTCTCCCACGTCCCTTTCAGGTTAAGCCTAACTCGTTTGCACTCCGTAGGGTTTCGATATCGGCGGCACGAAACCAAACGCGGCAAACGTTTTCGGCAATCCCGCGTATCCAGGTAACACGGCTTGCGGAACGGTCACCAACTGGATCGACGAAATGATTGTTCGTTATAATGAGTCCTATATTTACGGCTATAATTTTGCCATCAGGTGGGTCTTCAGCATGGTAAATCCCTATAGCCTAGTGCTCACATGAATCTTCCCCCAACAGCGGAGCCACCATAGATAACTCCATCGTTCCGGCATATTCAACCTCAATCAAGTCTGTTACGGAACAAGTCGGTCAGTTCATCAACAACCTCGGCAGTAAGCCGTCGTACGCCCCCTGGACCAGCTCTACTGCAATCTTCAGCTTCTTCATTGGCATCAACGATATCGGTATGACTTTCGGGAATGCGTCTATTTCGCTTGCTTAGCGGATTCTCCCTTAGGCAATAGCTATACTCAAGGCGATCGCACCGATACATTGGTCTGTCTTTATCCAACCAAAACCTTGAGCCAAACTTCGGTCTTCTGAGCCGTATCACTATTTTTTAGTTGACCGCCTACTTTAACCAAGTTCAGAAGCTTTACGACGCTGGTGGACGAAATTTCCTCTTTATCAATGTGCCACCTGTTGATAGATCTCCTCTGGTGAGTAACCTACGATGACGTTATGAAACACCTCTCACCCTTCCTCGAACAGATGATCAGCCAAAGTGGAGCATCAACTGAAAAGAATATCATCATCAGCTATAACACCAAACTTGCCTCGAAGATTCAGACTTTCCAGTCGACCCATTCGGGCGTACGATATTCCTCTCTCCCTGCTTTGCGACGAGACAGCCCTACTTAATCCATCTGTATGATGCTGTTTTCTAGGTAACCACTTATATTTATGATTCATGGTCGAAACTCACCCAGATTCTCAACTCTCCTTCAACATATGGTCTCAAGGACGCGACTTCCGTACGTCTTTCCCACGAATTCTAATCTTTGGGCTTCTGAATTAATGCTTTTCGGAAATGTGGGGGTTATAGCAAGGAACCGCCTCAAACGTTGCGTGGTGCAATGTCTATCACGTCGTAAGTCGTCGTGCTGCAGTCTGAAATCGACGAGTGGTTAAACTCCCATTCAAACTAGTCGCCCGCTGTTCACCACCTCTTTGCTCAAGATATTCAGGGTCTGTTGGCTGGTAGCGGATTCTGAGAGATGTAGGCAGGAGCCCGTTGAATACTCTGTAGTTACGTGTCTCTGTATGCCCCTGCTATATGTATTGAGCCTTGGAGGCCTGGACTTCTATAACTTGAATGGAACTTCGGCTTCGATCCCCAGGCGCTGAAGACGAGTCGATGATGTTAGTGGTTGGGTGAATCTCGGAGGTTGACCTCGGTGTTCCGAAAGCCTGTGCCTGAGGAAGGCTTTGGTCCTCATCACACGGCAAAGGGCCCTTCGTTCTTCATGCAGCCGAATGCAATTGCCACTCGCTGGAAGTTGTGACAACTTGGGCCGCTAACTATACTTGTTTCAAGTAGTTTCGGATGTATGACAAACAGATTTCGGGATCCATTCGGCAGGCACCCCGAGGAAAGAGATCGATTTTCCACTACAGATGGACATGGTTCGGGAGATTTCCCGTTTTCCCGATACCTCCCGCCCTGCCACCCTGACTTCGTTCACGATGAGCTTTCTATTTCTTTCCACACAAAATTGATTGTCTGCACATTGTCACGACCTCCCTCTCACATTCTCCTCAAGCCCTCATTCCTCATGACCTTAACGACCGTCCTCCTCGTTACGCTCTCCCTACTGGGCAGTATTCGAGCCCAGAAATACACAGCAACGTATACTTATGACCCTGCAAACCCGACCTCTCTTCCCAAGACATCTGAAAAGGGACAAATGGGGACGAACCGGTGCGGATCGGGAAGTTCTAGTTCGTCCATGTGCCAGAACCTTTTCATCAACTCCATAACGGACTTTTGTCTCTACGGACCACCTTACTCAAATGGAAAGAATGCGACGATTGGTGAAACCGAGGTCGGTGTTTTGACCCCGTCGGGTGGTTGACATACGTGTTTGGGAACCAAATACGTATACACTCGTTAACCGCCGGTTCCCATGCCTTGCCCCCCTATAGCGGTACGAGGTTGCATACTGCCTAAAGTCCGGCTACGGGACTCGACTGCTCCCTGATGGAACAATCAAAGGTGCACACTGGATTCAAACCCCAGACTATGTCCAAATCACGGGTTGGGGTGATTTCACCACCATCGGCGTGCCCAAGGGTGACGAGGGAGGAGAATTAGATCCCCATGGTACGTGTTCTACTCTCGTCGTTCTGTCTAAAGCTGCATTGAGTTAACCAAAAACTTTGTCTTCATAACAGGCGCGGATGGAAACGGTAACCCTATCGGAGGCCTCGTCTTCGGCAATTCGTACAATGGAAATTACATCCAGTATCACGAGTGGACGAATTACATGTCTGCTACAGAGTTTTGCATTCGGGCATGCAAACCAGGAAAGAATGCGAAGAAGCTGTGTCAGCATATTTACGATGTGATGGGGTAAGTTCGCCGTCTTCACTTGCGCCATCCATCCTCCCGGTTTTGGTGGCCCTAACGCAAGGATCTTGGTCACTCAAAACTATCATAGATGCCAGTGGGTCATGCCAGGAAATTACGACACGGGTTACTTTGATTCCTGCCTCGGGGACACCGGCTTGCCAATGGGAATTTACGGAACCTCGACATTCCATCAAGGAGATGGCCGCACTCCCGCCGCTCACCCTGCCCCACGATCTTCATCGTGCACGCGAGTCGCATCCTTAACTTCGCACGCACCGCTTCCATCAGGAGTCAGTGTTTATTCAACTGCCACTGTGGTCGGCACTGGCAAAACCAAGTATGCGAGCTTGATCACCAGCGTAGTATCGTTGCCGAGCACGACGTCCACTATTAGCACAACAAGCTCTGGAGCAACAGGTGCATCGGCAACAACGACCTCGTCAAGGTCTAGTGGAGTGGTTGGACGGAACCCGGGCTCAATGTGGGCAGGCTTCGTAGCGGTCTTCGGAGCGCTCGTTGGCGTTGTCGTTCTATGAATAATCGGCAGACCTTCAGCCACCTCACACGGACTAGAGTCAGGAACTCCCCAAGCTTTCTTTATCTACTGGGACTTTATTCCTTTATACGTTTCAAGAACATTTCACGTACTTACCTTTCTCCTATTGTGACGAAGACAGCCATACTTCAGAAGAACGAGCCTAAAAGTGCGCGTTACGCATGGAGAGAGATGTTAGAGAAGATAGTAGATATGAATCAGATGCGAAGAATAACTTCAACTAGGCAAAATTTGAAGGTGGTAAATTACTGTTGACCATATGGTGGTTCGCAATGGCGCCGAATTCCTGTGGCGTGGGCATCTCAGGTGTCATTCAGACCTCTCAACTAAAACTGTTCGGCTGCGTTTACCTTGTATCAAGATATAAGCTCTCTTTCCTCTCGAGGCGGGGAGGGCGGTTCAAGCTATTTAATACGTGTCTCCGGCGCTCATCGTCACCTCGCTAGCAGAACGTGAGAGGGCCATGTTTCAAAATCAGCTCGAAGGTATAAACGCCTCGAGCCTCATGTTTTGATGCCTTTGGCCACACCTTGCGCAAGTCAGAACTGATTATCCTTATCCGAAGAAAAGCGATAGGGGAATGGGGTCCCTCAGGACCTCGGTCACTGCAGCGGGACGGCGATTCGTGTTGCCCAATAGTGTACGGTTGTCGCCCCATGTATTACATCATCAATCAATAACAAACTAGAATTGGATTTACAATGGGAAATTTGAAAGGGCTCAATTAGGTAGTTTCCAGTCCCTCTTTAAGTGGAACGGTCCGTCGAGGAGACTGGTTCATTAAAACCAAGCTATCTCGTGGATCTCCTCCAGCGCCTCGCTTCGCCGCACCAAGAGGCGGCGCAAGTTTTCCAACCTTCCGTAAAGGCTATTCTAATTATAGAGAATTTCCTATGAAATGAGTGGGTGCCACAGTTAGCTCTTGAGAGGGGGCTCTAACCGGGCAGGATATTTCAGTGGTGGGGGGAAATAATGAATGGCAGAGCGCTCAGATTGTGTGTTCGAGGTGTCCGGAACTTTAATACATTGATTATTTGGCTCTATAAGTCTAAGAGACGATGTACAACGCGGATCAACCTTGAGGCGGACTTCGTTACGAGTGGCAAAGAGCTTCCGCACCGGAAAAACAACTGGACAAAGTCAAATTAGACTCCGCGACGTGCTATTTAACCACCGTACAATTCAGTATTATGTTTGTTGTTGAGACAAAACAGGCAGTGGGACATGAGGGAGTCAACGCTCTGCTGGCAAGCGGTTGGTCACGGCCCCGATGGTCATATAGAGACTCGTTGACCAACATGCAACCGGTCTATGGCCACGGACGATCCCATGCCTTATAGCTCCCGACACTACCACCCAGAGCACAAAGCTGGCTAGGAAATGCCATGTAAAGGGTTCCCTCTTCTATTCACCTTTTCTCTGGGCACCATCCGACTCACCTGGCCTCCGAAGAACGCGGGCAGCGCGCCTGGCCTGGACTTTCACGAACCTGAAGCTACTATCGAGTTCGGAGACGTAGTTCCATCTAAAAAAACGCTCCAAAACTTCAGAGTGAGTTATGTGTTATCCCCGAGAAGCTTGCTGTTTGCGTAGCTTTGAGATTTGCAGATAAAGCCGCTGCTCAAGACGAGATTGGGGATTATGAGTTCATCGCTATTGTGGAGAGAGCTCTAATTTGCCACTTGCCCTCCTCCTGATCGCCCTTGTTTCTCACAATGACAAGCGGAAGAGGTCCTTTGATCGTCGTTAACGGGGATTTGGAATACCCATCGTAGAGGAAAGAAACTTTGTAATGTCGAGTCCCTGAACTTCACACGGACATTGCAAATTTCGAATCTCCGCACACCCTTCATTGACAACCCCCGCTTTCGTAAAAATGACAAGGAGGAATATACAAAGCCAGAGAAGAGAAGGGCAATAGATTACACGGCGTCTCAATGCGATCCGATCCTAGGAAGACCGGGAAATAGGCGAATCCCTTTCCCTTCGACACCCAACCATCAAGGCTGATTGTATCGCTTCAATACTTTTGGCTATATCTAAACCATTTCTAGGAGCCAGTCGGACTGATAGCGCTTGCGTTAGTATCACATACTGTTGCAGCTTTGCTCTCAGCGCCTATCGACCACGTCGCCAGGGCCGGGATCAGGCATGAAACCTGGAAAAGTCTGAAGATGATATATACCTGACTCCTGCATCCAATTCGAAACCTAGGGGGACTCAGCTGGAGGATTTGGAGGTCATGTGCCCGGTGACCTGGGGCACGGAGGAGGCGAACGCAGCCGGCACGTCTAGACTCTGGATCTCATTCAGGACAACAGGCTGTTTCGAAGAGAGCAAGGCTAGGCGAAATCGAAGATTACTTGGAACTTCAAAAGCTTGTTCCAATATACTCCATCTGCGGGTTGTTATTAGGAGGGAAGACCCCGGCCGTCGTTTGGAATGCTCTCCCCAGCACCGTCAGGACCTACAAGCACAAACATGGAGACATGGTTCTAGCTGTTGGAGGGAGAGGAGGGGGTAACAAATGAGGGATTGTCTGGGCGTTGTATTGATTAGGTGAGCATTCTAGGTACTGAAGTAGAACGTCGGTCAAGAATCAAAGGTTTACCCTTCTCCACCACCGTCACCTGTCGCGTTGTAGATCCTCCCTTCAGAGCATCCCAACTCAATTTACCCTTGCCACTCGCTATACCGCTATCGCCATACTCGTCTTTCCATGGCGTCCACTATCTCAACGGTCGACGCCGACTCGATCGCCGTCGTGGCCCGATCGGCGTGTCCGACCTCCCACACCCGCGTTCCATATCTCCCTCCTTTCCCTCCTAAAAAGTAAGCTATTTCTCCTAAATTTTCATATTTTTCTTCTCTGTTTGGCGTGTCTGACTGATTGGCGAGCCAGGTTCGTCTGCTCTCCGGGGAATCACGGTTTACCTCGGACTGGTCTAAAGGCTGTTAGCGAAGAGAGTAGCTTCTTGGCAGTCATGGATGCCTTAGCGTACCGAGTGCAAGACCTTTCTCTGTCCGAGTCGCCTGCTCGTCAAGCAACTGCTCCTGTTGGAAGCTCGGTCGATATCGCGACCACTCCAGTTGCGCCAACCGCCGTCAACACCTCCCTCGGACGCAACTTCTCCAACTCTCGGTCTAAAATCTTCTCCAAATGTACTGAGAGCGTCAGGGCAAGCTTCAAGAAGATGGTTCTCAGGTCTGGCAAAAAGACTAAGAAGGCCGAGGGTGCATCGTGAGTGTGACGTCACGCTTCTTCTTCCCGATGCGCCGATCTCAATTCTGACCGCGAAACCATAGTCGCCCTCCATCCCAATGCTTGCCCCAACAAGAGCCTTTGGTCGGACAACTAGTCGAGTCAGGGCCCGGGCGTTCGATGCTCGAGGCCGTCGAGGCCAACCAACATCGCGAG
>WSUI01000442.1:0-27346 GCA_019633595.1 Tulasnella sp. UAMH 9824
AACGATGGTGATGAAGGACCAATGACCTCTCAGGAGATAAGGGATGGCGACCCGGTGGTGGAGCGGGCTGATGTCAGTGCAAGTGATGCAAGCCACAATGGATCATGCGGACGAGGTCCGGCAGACATCGCAAATCGCGAGGCAGATAAGATACAATCAGTACAAGCCACAGGGCCTGAACCGCTGGCTGCGATCGCATCTAGCGGCAAGGGCATCGATATTTAAGGTCAGATCAAGGGTCGCTATCATCAGGACTCTCTATTCAAGAGTGTGGTGACCAATCCGGACCATTACCGCAATTTCGAGCTCTGCGACGGTTTCTTATTCATTCGCGATTCAGGAAAGCGGCTATTGTGCATCCCAGACATGAAAATAGGTGAGCGGCGAGTTCGAGAAATTGTCAGACCTCCGGTACAAGGTCAAGGGTTACAGGGACGAGGGGAGAGGTCTGGGTCAGGACAGGGATAGAGTGCAGGTCGCTTGGGTGGTTAACAGAGTGAGGTCACTATCAGGGAACGCCCAATAGCCCGAGGGGAGAGTGGTACTTTGACTGGTATTGAATACAAGAGGCAAAGTGAGGAACAACCCTCCTCACTGGGCTAGTATTTATATACATCTAGGCACAGCCACGGAAAGGACCGGAACCGTAAGGAATGTCATGGAATGTTGTAGAAGATTTCTGGAGCTTATGATTAAGATTCAAGTGACCGGGTGGACGCGTAAGCGACATGAGGTAGAGGCATGGTGATCGATATGACATGAGGGCGAAACCTTGATGATGTCACGTGACTTGCTCCGTAAACTCCGTGGTCGTGACAGAAATACTCATCACCCACGCACACTCGATCCTCGCCCACCTCGGATACCGAAAGACTTCTCACTACCTTCGTGAACACGTGTGGTGGAAAGGAATCGCAGAAGATGTAAAGGCATTCTGTGAATCTTGCCAGCTGTGCCTAATGAGCAAATCGAGCATGGTAAAGCCTTATGGCATGCTAAAACCCCTTGAGGTCCCAACTCGACCATGGCAAAGGATCGCGATGGACTTTGTCGGTCCTCTTCCTGAATCAAAGAATCGAAATCGTACCTATGATATGATCGCAGTCATTATCGACCTGCTCACGTCAATGGTTCATCTGGTACCATGTTCACAACACTACCGAGCCAAAGATATCGCAGAAATGTTATTCGATACCGTGTACCGTCACCATGGCCTCCCTGAGGCAATAGTCAGCGATCGTGACACCTATTTCACTAGCTCCTTTTACCAACATTTGAACCGATTGGTTGGAATTGAGCTTAAGCTATCAACTGCATATCACCCTCAGACCGACGGAGCGACAGAGCGCATGAATCGTACTATGACACAAATGCTTCGGCAGTGCGTCGCATCACATCAAAAGGATTGGGCGACGAAATTACCAGCAATTGAATTTGCCATGAACTGTGCGCGATCCGACACTACAGGGTTTTCTCCGTTTTTCCTTAACTATGGACGAGTTCCTGACCCAATGCTCTGGAACGAGACATCTGAATACCCGGGTGTACAGGTTTTTGCCCAACGAATCAAAGACGCGATCCTCAGTGCCCACGATTCGATTATTGCGGCTCGGATAAAACAGACAGCTCAAGCGAATAAGCACCATAGGCCTGCACCATTTGCTAAAGGAGACCTTGTTTATCTCTCAACGGAAAACCTGACACTACTGAAGCACCGAGCACGAAAGCTTGTCCCAAAATTCATCGGCCCTTACCGGATTCTGGCAGAGATCTTGAAAGCAACGTCCTATGAGCTTGAGCTACCCACTGAACTCAAGCGGAGGGGAGTCCACCCGGTCTTTCACGCTTCGCTATTGTGCGCTCATGTCCCATATGACGACCGGCGATTCCCTGGATGAGATATAAGGCAATTATCGGTGTTTGAAGAGAATCCGGAAGAATGGGCTGTGGACTCTATTGTCACACATTACGGAAGCAGAAAAGAAGCGCTCTTCAAGCTAAAGTGGAAAACTGGTGACACCACATGGGCCGAATACCGCAGTGTGGCGAAACTCGAAGCCTTACGGACATACCTGGATTTGATGGGGGTGAAAGAAGTCTCACAATTACCACCAAATAAGACCGAAAGACTGACTGATGAGGAAATTTTCGTCGGGAGTGTCGGATTAGGGAAATCCAAACAGGACATAAAAGCGACATCGCATCCAGAACGGACCATCGACCCCCTCGAATCCCTTTACACAGACTCTCGCATGGACAACAACACCGCAGACCTCCTCTCTGACGAATTAGTTGCTGAATGTAGGAAGTACGAGTTCCTTGAACTTCTAGACTTCATGTCCGTTCATCTCGGCTTTGGACTGTGCCCCGAGTTTGAGGGTGTTACCCCTCCACCGGGCTACCACCGGTACACCAGCAACCCTCGATACCTCTCCATCTCATCTCCTTACATCATTGCGGTTAAGAAGGGTCACCCTGGGTCCCTATCGCGGTTCATGAAAATCAAGGTCGATAAACAGCGCCTCCAGCATATCCAGGCTTTGGCAGGTGGAAGCGCCGGGCCCCAGTGCCAACAACGTAACAACTCGTGCAACGATTCCAATGGACCCTATGGCCGTCACAATAGAAACCGGGGGCGGAATATGGATGACCTCGAGCCTGCGGACTTGACAGGATTGACTGGTTCTTCAACCCCCAGCAGCACGCTCTCAGCCGCAATGGATGCTTCGCTCATCCGCAAACTCCTCGACAAGATTGACAGTCTCGAGAGGTCTCAAGAAGAACTCCACACCGAGAACACACGCAATGGTCAGCTGGGCCAGGAGATCAATACCCTATTTGGCCAACAGCCACATGGGTCAAGCCACCAAGGCAGTTCCACCGCTCCTATTGCGCCACTAGCTGCAGCCCCTGCAGCCCCACCAGCGCCGATCCTCGCCGGTCAGTGCTGTGTCAGGACCCTGCAGGACTTGATCATCGATCTGCTGACGCATTTACCCACACTGACTTGTAGCGATGACACCGCTGAACGAGACGTTGACCACGGAACATGTACAAGCTGCGGAGCATCTAGAGAGCGAGTACAGCAACCTGGACCTCGAGGGACTCCTCGGACAGGGCGAGGACTCGGAAATGTACCATTAAACGTGAGTTCTGGCTACCCCAAAACCCGTGCCAACAAGAACACACGTACTACGTACTGCCAACCTGGTTCGTCTCGCGCTGCGAGCCGGGAGGGCGTATGTAAGGGCTTGAGACCCCTTACGGACCACAGACGCGCACGGACTAATGCTCACTCCATTCTCCCGCAGAATCGCCGCCCCTCGTCAAACCCGAATCGGCCGATGCTCAACCGTAACCGAAAACACCGCATCTCCTAGTTTCACTCTCTCTCTCTCTGTGTTTCCGTTTGTTTCTCCTTGTACTCGTCTCGGTATAAGTAGCCAGCGCGGATGTAACTTGTACGTGGCCCTTTTCCCCCCAAACTTCTAAAACACGTTTATTGTGCCACTCAAGCCTACGCGTGTAATACAAGCTATCGGAATCGACAAGGGATACGTGAGTCTGAATCTTTGGACTTACACGTGGCCCATCGCATTTCTCTTTCATTTCCCATCGCATTTCCCATTTCATATCCAGCTTCCATTTCCTCCCCGGTGCCCCGTTTCCCATTCAGCTCCAATGGCCCACTTTAATATTATTTCCCATCATCTGGTGTTTACATTTTGATTTTACTCATCCAATGACTGTTAGAAACTATTGAATGGGAACTACGGTCCAATCAAGGGCTTCTTCAAATGAGCAATCTTGCTAGCGATACCTCAGTTACCCTGGTGTTGCCGCAAGAGCAATGTCAACCGCTTGAAGCGATGCCTCGTCGCCTTGCCACTTGCATTGTTCACCTTCGCTCTCACCACCGGCCTGCAGTTCGAAGCTTACCTAAGTGAACTGCCAGAAAATCGCTTTCAAATCCCTGATTCAATTTGCATCAGAAGCCTCCAGAGCTGTCATCAAGTCCGCACTCGATGTCCCTCATGTCAAGGTTCTATGGTCGTAGAAACCGAGCAAGGCGTATCTGACTGTGGGACTATGGGCGAAGGGCTTGAACTATGGTTATCAGAGCAAGATCACTAGGCGGGAGCGCCACACTAGCACGATTGTCGAGAGGAGTTGTATTGCAATGATAGAGAAGTAGACAAGAGGCAGAATGAGGAAGAAACCTCCTCATTCTGTCGTACTTAAATACTAAGGAGTGGCTATGCCTAGAACATCCTAGAATGGTGAAGAATGTAGTGGAACATGATGGAAGGGATTGCGCGTCGCATGAGTAAGGAAAGCATGGATACCATGAGGAGATGAGTAACGAGCATGTGGTGGTGGTGAGGCAGCAACTGATCGGGAGAGGATGTGGGGAAGGGGTCACGTGCTGGGGAAACATGGGGGCACATGACTGTAGATGTGACGAGGTCGTCACACCTCATGGGCTTTCCCATCATTTGCCTTGTCCCTTGTTCCCCTTGCGGGTCAAATTGCGAGATGAGGCAACAATCCAGGGTGCTGACTAAGGAACCACCTTCAGTGACAGGCCAAAAGGGGTTTCCCTGAGAGTGCATAAGGGTCTTCTCCATCATCGCCTCCACAACAGACAAATTCCACTCTCCAGCACGGCCGGCTCATAAGGTTGTCCACATTGAGAAGGCAATGATAGAGAAGACCCTTACACACCCTTGGGGATTCTGGGCAGTGTCACTTGAGCTTCTGTTTAGGGGCAATACGATGCTCACAAGGTGGTCATTCATTAGAGTAATCTCCGATAATCATTTCACTACCCTGAGAGTCAGACCCTTTTTTACTATAAAAGGATGCACACCCCGATCACTGGTGTATCATCTGTTCGAGACGATGAGCCCGCCAGCAGCATCTTCACCCAAGCGCCCTTCTGTAAATCGATAGCTTACATTTGATCATAGCTGTAGAAAAAATAAAACATGGCTTGGTGGCTTGGTCTTACTGTGCATAATTGACTAGGGAATCACTTGACGCTGGACTGAAAAGTGAGAGAATTATCTTTTTGCGTCCGCATTTGGATAACTAACTCAACCTATGCCAGAAGTTGAATTGCCCAATCTATTCATGTAGACTACTCTTAAAAGCTCGGTGAATAGGCGATATAATTTTTTCTTTTATTTTGTTTCAAAATTTATCAAGTAAGATGTCTCTCAGAGTGGGCTCAATTGCGGGGGTGGAATCCATGTGTTCAATCTGCATCGCCCACAGGCTCGATTCCCAGGCCCTTCTCTGGCCCTCAAAATATAATAATATTGTCTATAGTAGTCCGGATGCATGCATATAATGAGTAAATATGGCTTTTAGAACAAGACCCTGCAGTGAGCGTTATAGGCACCTGAACTACCCACTTGAGCCTGAGCACACAGTCTTACCTTTATACCAGACAGATAAATGACAAACTATTATTAGTCAGTTGAAGTTGAATATAATTTTGGAATGCTGTCTTTGAGACAGGTGCAGTGCCAGTTTTACCTTTATGTGCTTCCAGCGCATTTTGTTTCAGCGAACACAAGCAAGATGTCTGACCTGGCGCTTAAGTGATGTGCTCTCTCCCTCCCGGAACAACCTTGAGTGTCTCTAAAAGCGCTGTTATCCACTTTATACGATTTTAACTTGTAATATACCCTTTAAAAGGCTCTAGTCACTCTGGGACGTGCGACCTTGCCTTGTCCTGCCCGTGTTGTGTCTGAGTGGTATTTCACCCAAAGCTCGTTCAAATCTTTGAGTTCCGCTCTGCTAAGCCTATGGAAAAGCACCTAAACTTTAGCTCTATTGTTGACCAAACTCGGTGCCATAAAACTGCTCCTTCTGGCGCATTAATTATAATCATTGTATGGGAAAGTAGAGTCCAAACATGTACTCCCACGCCCTCTTTTTTCCCCTCGGTGAACTATTCCCAGCCCCTCACTGTAGGTAGAATATTAGTAAGGGCACTCAGCTGTTGACTCTGTATTTGAGATAAATACCAGCTCCTATTATAGTTTAAATGAGTTGTATTGAGTGACGCTGACCTGATCCCCTCAAGTTCGTGAGGTGAGTGTTGTTTCCCACAGTTTGGCTGTTCACTCAACAAGTCCACTCTTGAATTTTCACCATGACAGAAGCATCTCCCTATATCTATATGACATGTAAACTAGTGAAGTGCAATTATCTTGCTGGGTATCTTTTTGAGCCGGGGGCGGACCCAAACAGGTAAACCCCAGCTGCTGCGCACCCTGTGCGGGGGCTGTTGAATTACCATATTTAGCAGATCAACACCCTTTGAGCTCGCCAGATCCTTATTTTGAGCCTAATTCCAGGCTCATTCAGGGGCCACAGGCGGGAGCGAGCCAGCGAGCCTGTCCAAAATTTGGTCATGCTCCGACCCCCAGCGCAGCTATGGATGTTCTTGCATGTACTCAACATCATTACCATTCCCACGGTTCAATCCCACCCCATTCATAAACAGAATGGGAAATATTATATTCCTTGAATGGGAACTATTCAGGTTATGTAATGGGGCCGATGGGAAATGCACTATGGCTTACCTATGAGCCTGTTGATGGGAACGATGGTAGTGCTTGTTCATTGAAGGCAGATGGGAACTGATTGATAGCCCTAGAGCACAGACTAGCCCGAGCTTAGACCCAGGATTTGAAAACGAATTTTGGAGGCTGCCCAGGGATTTTCAAATTTCCTATTTACCAAGGCTCACCCGCTATTGTAAAGGTCCACATGGGCTCGTGGAGGGAATGCTCTGATACAGCAGCGGTGTCGAGCCCATGGAGTTGTTTTGAACGGACCATGTTGTGCAGATGCATGAAGTATCTAGAGCCACTTGTTAAATGTTATTCTCTTAGTGAGGCACATTCCGTCTCGGTCGGACTCTCAGACAGATGGCTTACAGGTTTCATCTCCCATCAGGATGCGGCCAGCGCTTTAAAGTCTAGTATTCAAGGTAGAGTTAGCACTAACGACTACCATTAGATGCAACTTGTTCTTAAGGAAGCGGTCTTATGCACGTGGGGTAGCAGCCACCAAGTAGCAGTCGTTGTAGGCATGGATTCCACATAGAACGGTGATTGAGATTGAGGGACTTAGGCCATCGTACACACCACACCTGAAGACAGTCGCCATGGATAAATAACAACGAGGGCTGTGATTCATGGTTATCTTCAAGGCAAATGCGCAGTCACAAGAAGAAGCAACACGGGGACCTCAGCTGAAAATATCTTTCCGAACTGAAGTTTGATGTTTGTCGTGATAATGTAACAGAAGCAGGTGCAAGGTAGTACCAGTGAACTATTTAGAGCACTGTAGACAGCTTGCAGTCCCCTTGGTTATCCTATTCGCATAGGGGAATGGGAGGGGAACATGAAGTCGGGATTAGGGGGACCGACTGCTCCAATCAAGCAACTAATTACTGACTTCGCAACCGCATGCAGCATAGATCGTAGGTTCTGCATAAAGGATGCATGATCAGCGACTGTCTCAATCTTGACTTCCACTTCCTGTCCGTTGATCAGGTCTCCACCATTCAAACTCCAGTGACCGTGACGGTTGGTAACCACTTTGCTCTCCCTTTCTACAGCTTTTGCACATCCCAGAGTCATCTACACAGCAGAAATGCCAAATCCTTTTTCTGCCTCCGGCAGTCACCACTCTGACGCTTCAGTCCTGTCAGCAGCTACACCCCAAACTCTCCCTTTCACCCTTTAACATCACCATGGCATGCCAAAATCTTATTAGGATATAGAAATAACTCTTTTTATACTATGGATACCATATCATATTCATACGTTTTCGGCTCCGGCAACAACTTTAGCCTCCGAGATTAGGCGTTTTTACGGTTGGCTAGAGCAAGGCTCATCGGAATGCAGGTATAGTGCCTGCACAAGCAATGGGGCATTCCATGACAAGCACACTTACAGCAGACGCTATTTGGAGAATAGCGATGTACCTGCCCATAAAGCGGCTGGCAGGTTGATCAAGCCACCTCAAACTCACAGCAAACCCAGCTCACTCACCATCAGACAAGTCGAGCCTAAGATTTATTTCAATGGACGGGGGGTGTCAGATGGACAATCAAAACTTGCACAGTGGGATCTTGTCCCTCGCAGCAGCCATTCGACCGGGGAATCATACTGTGGCAAGGTCAACGGAGAGGAGTGGACATTGCAAAGCGATCCCTACCTGATTGTCAAGCATGTTACACCTCACAGCCACCGCCCTGGCACAGTGGTATGCATGATACTTCTCCTTCTTTGTGCAGTGAGACTAAAGAAATCGCTCTGTGGGTCTTCCAAACTCAGTTTTGTGGTCGAGTGGCCCCAGGAAAGATATAAATGTTGCATCCAAGTGTTGGCATCGCGCGAGGCGAGGCGGCAACCTGATTGGGCCGTTCATTTCAGGCAGCATCTGACAGCCCCGTTGGCGAATCCAAGCCACAACAGACACCTTGTTAAAGTGCAGAGAGAGTATCTCAGAAATCCTATGGGAAGTCGGCCACTGAGAAGTATGACTTGAGTTCTGCTATGGAAGAGAATTCACCTGATGATGGGCTAACTATGATTCGATGTGGTGGGCGCTTGACGCGGTGGCGCCGCATCGTACAGGCGCCTGTTGGGAGATGTTTCCAATCGCTAGTCGTGCTAGCCGTGCCAGCACAGCGGATCCAACGCTTCATGTATCATTTGAGCTCGTCACTTTACTGCTAGAGCACTGTCTCCCTCTCAAAGGTTGGCTGTTTACAGGTGACGCCGACTGTCTGCACATCCGACAATTTACTAATCAAGTAGACTTCTGCTGAATGAGCCCAGGAGTTGTGAGCATCTGCAGCGGAGCAGATGCGTCGGCTTGCGGACATAGCGGAGTATGCTCGTACAAATCCCGTTTTTCCAAAATGTCTCCTCCTCACCATTATCCTTTGTCCCAGCCACTCAACACACAACATTGTTGTCCTATCGCCGGTTCTCTTTAACCCACCAACCATCCCCTGACGTGTACCAGCCGGTGAGGGGGGTGCTTTGGGTGCACTCCCCCTCACGCTCAGCCTGGTCGCACCTGGGCCCCGCACGATGGCAAGCCCGAGGCGCTGACTTCCCTCAGCCCGGTCGCACCTGGGCCCCGCATGTGCCCCACATGGTGGCAAGCCCGAAGTGCCAGCTTCCCCACTCCGGTACACGTTAGGGGATGCCCTAGCATACAATCCATTGTACGATAAATTATATTATATTCACATTTCATTCCCGTATCCTAACCACAGAGCTACCCAGAGCAAGCTGCTTGGAGTTTCACCAGATTTCATCTTTCGCGCTGGGGTGACTCACGTCGCCTCCTTCAGTGCAGGTATGTCGATTGGAGTTTTAAAATCAAGTTCTCGCTGACCCTGATCATTTAACGGAGTTAATGGGCAGTGTTTCTCCTTGACTGGACCAATGCGGAAGCGCGAGAAATAGCAGCGATGAAAGCCTTATCCACTTTAGGAAGAAGACTAACCCATATGAATGAATATACATGTATATGGCTAATGTGCTTCGTGGTACATGTTCCGGTAACTGAATTCTGTTAAGAGCTCTGTGCTGGGATTGGTTACCCAGCGTCCATTCCACTAGAATCGGTGAATGCAGTTTTTCAGTTCTAACCAAAAATGGCGCAGTCCTCTCGCTTCAGGAAGGTCCAAAGCACGTCTCTTTGCCCACTCTCGCTGGACTGGATAGTATCATCATCGTAGACATGTATTGTATTGTTGGCAAAACGTCGCCCTTTTCCAGATAATATAATTCTCCATTCAGACTGAGGTGAGCTCGGAGGCCTATTCTTATTGCCAAGCGGAAGTGGCACTTACCTGTGTCTTGAATTTATTAACTCACAGGGCCTGCTGCAGTTTCTGTAGAAGTAGAAAGTTTGTCCGTGTTTGTTTGTACCATATAAGTAATGTTTGTTTTGGGTACTGTGATTGCTCTTCAACTATTCTTGACAGAGCAATCGCAGGTACGCATTAGTATTCTTATTCTATATAATAGAAACTATTCTTGACAGAGCAATCGCAGGACTACGATGTTCAACAGTTTCAGTACCCGATATGATTGTTGATGAATTTCCCGATGTTGAAAGAGTAATTGGGCAGGAAATGGGGTGATCATATCAGATGTCGGGGAAGCCCGGGTTTCAGTACACCATAGTCATGTAACTAGGCTTCCTCAGCATGTTTCTCGGACGAGGGGGCTCTGTATGCAATCGATTTACCCCTTCGAGAAGTGCTAGGTCAGTATCTTCTCATGTCATCCAAATTCAGTAATCGAGGTGATGATACCTTGGTTGAAGCTCTTCCACTCTTGGCTACCCTCCATCGTTGATGTGTCTCGATGCACGTGTATATTTCATGAGCTGTGAGTGACCGAGGTGCTTCCTGTTGCAAGGCTCCTCTAAGGGGCGGTCATTAGCAGCGGTCACGGAATCGAGGGCTACGTGACCTACGCAATGAACCATATCATTTCCTTCAGTCCCTTTTTCTTGCGAAATATGGAATTGCTTATTTTAGGGACTGAGAAAGGTTCTTCCCGTCGTAATAGTTTTGAAGGACTCATCGTCACTCAAGGAGTGAGAAAGGTGTCGTGAAGTGAAGGGACCGAATGCGACGGTAAATGGCCAAGGGGAAGTAAGAGGGAATGAAACAAAGTGGAATGGTCGCAGCAATGGTACTGGATCCGCCTTAAGGAATAAATACGAAAGCAGGAGGTTGAGAATTCCTCGTTTGTACTTGGGACGGCACTTCCTTCAGCAGAGTGCTGCTGAGGATGATCCATCATTACCCACGTGAGCGGGGAGAAGCAACTCACCCGATACACGCCTTTGGGAAATGATTTGCTCCCAATACAATGGTGACCGGTGAAGCAAATCTGTCCAATCGATTGGGCCCATTCGTCAGAAGTCTCCCATTTTCTCTATATAGCATTGCGTCACCCTGGTAGACGAAATAGAGTAGAATTAACAAGGGCTGGGGTTTGGTTTTGAGCACATCAAAACTCGAAAGATAGAGGCATGGTCGCCTTGTTCTAAGCGGATACACTAGGCTGGGCCAGTTTGCACAGGCGTAGAATGCGGACCAAAGCATACCACTCCTCCAGAGCGATGCGAAGCCAGGTGTGAGCGAGGGAATTGACATAACCAATTAGTAATCAAGGGCCTCATTTCTACACTGGGCTAAAAGCAAACCCCTCTGATTGTGCCAATGCTTAGAATTCAGAGGTGCAGCGCACCGGTGTCGATCTACCTGGTGAGCAATAGTTCTATCACACGTGATCACCCACACCCTACTGATTCTCCATGGAGACACCTCCCGATGGCATGCAAATGCCTTGGCAGCGAGCCTGGTTACCATATAGTGATTCTATCTCATCTACCTTGATGAATAGCTATTGGAGCATGCCGTTCAGCCCGCCCTGTTTCTACCCTCTCCAGAACTTCCCTGAGCAAATTTCAGCGGAGAGGATGTTGCAACCGATCGCTCTGAGATGTGAGAAGTGAGTCTCTTGGTATACGCGTTTGGGTAATAATTTGCTCCCGAGAGGTGGCCGTTGTGACAACTACAGCGCAATTAAGTTCACACCTTGTGGTTGGTAACACTGAGTTTTCTCAAAATAGCCTTGCATTGTTCAGGCTGCTAAGAAAGTGTGGGTTAGGGGTGGGCGTTTGCTCTCCAAATTGGCGGAACCAGATCGGAGGACGGACCGTCACCTCGCGGTGGGCTCAGAAACTGGCTGGGTGAGTTCGCCAGAGAACAGAACCTTTTGATTTAAAGACACTTTAAATGTGGCTCTAGACTCCAATGGATCGTCAAGACTGTTGAATGGAGAAGAAAGGGCTTATGTGTTCTGGGAGGCAGCTGCGCCGAAGGTCAACGTTTCCGTGTCCGGTCAGCTTGGCCGTATGCAATCACGGCTCGCAGTAAATGGAGCGGCTCACGGCAACCTTAACGGCATTGGACTCTTTCCGAGCCACCAGCCCTGACTGAATGCTGTTGAAACCGACTGCCACATCCAACCCTCGGAAGTCGGTCCCGGAAGCCCCATCCCGCATCACAAACCCACCCGGACCGAATCTGAGTATTTATCAAACTTAACATATCTAAATCTATTTGTCCGCATAGTACAGTATGCTGTTGTTTTCCTGCAAATTCTGTGTCTCATAATTCCCTAAAGAGCACAGCCCTCAAGTGTCGAGAAAGCCGAGGCAGTCCAGAGCTCGGAATGCTGTACCTTGGTGGTCCCGATTGCCATAAAATATTGGCCGCTCACTTAGGATATGATTATTCTAGACGCCATTAATGTAAGGAGTTTGGAGGAGCTTACCGGCGATTGTGAACGTCCATGACGGTCGATGCAGCGGCCCATCTGAGACAGAAGTGGTTTTCAGAACGTCCAATCTTCCAGACCGCACCATATTGTGCAAATGCATGTAGTACCTAGGGCTGCCTAAACAAAATAAAATAGGGCTTAAACACGGTAGCGTATGGTTATTGAACTATCGAGGTTGTCATACAGGTATCATCATCCATTTGCAAGCTGTCGGAGTAGAGATTGATGTGGAAGAGGGTGAAGAAGGACAATGGGGTCTATAAATTAATGCTGTTCCGGTCATGGATATGAGTTCTTAAATATTTCTATCAGCTTCTACGCAGAAATATACTCTGAACGTTGGGGAACTGGGTGGTCTGAAGACCCACCCAGACTGTCCAAAAATGCCAGTTCCGGTCGGAGTCACAATCATGTCGGTGGCTTGCTCCAGCAGTTCCAATTACACAAACGGCTCCATGCCTGTCCTAAGAAGTATAGCCGAGTCTGTTCCATTGAAACGTCTCATCTACTCGAATATTCGCAACATAATTGCAATATCATTGCTCCGAGGAAATTTTGCGATACAATATTCGTCCATTGTCAGCACTGCCAGTCATTTTCCAGGCGACCAATCCGCTTGCGGGGACCACCGGAAGCTGCAAGTCAAAGACAGAGGAGCCGCCGTTTTCAAGGCGAGAGAATATATAGTGCTCCGTGATAGATCCATCACGAACTCTTGGAGACGTCACCAGACTTAGGCGCCCACGACGAATAGTGTCGCAGAAGATGGCGGGTAACGTCCCATTGCACCGGAATCGATTGGGCCAGGCCCGCACGTGACCTTGACGGAAGGACTTCTTTCTACACAGAAAGCTCGCCTGGCGACAAACACGTGTTTCAACGATAGCACCAGCAAGGCTACATCTGGCTCCCAACGAATCACAGATATATGAGTCGAGAGTCGTTCCCCGGTACAAGTGATCTCGTGAATGTGAGAAGGTTCGCAGCGCTCGAGGGAAACTGCCTGTAGCGTGAAGCGCTTTCTAGCCGGTGGTTGATTTAGAGGACCCCGAACGAGGGGGAGCGGATTTCTGACGCTTTAGCTCCGTTTTCGCCTGGTTGAGGAACGCCGAGAGGGTAGTGAGCCGGTCGTGTTTGTTAGGGGCTGGGAAGACGAACAGGGGGTTTCCGTGGCGGGATGGCCGAGACATTTTGCACACATCCCGCTTTTTGAATTTTGTGGCTTTTGTGATCGTAAAAATATATGTAGACACAAACGCGGACTTTCCCGGTCGGTTTTGAATAGCAAACAAGTGGAGCTAGATCGCGCTGCGCCAAGACACCCTAGGATACCAATGGAAGGCACAAAACTCTCCGGGTCCTAGCTTCTGCTGAGTGTGAGACCAATGAAATGTCGCCAGACGGTACCTGGATATTGGTATTTCAACAGGACTGAACCAAGGGACAGCCTGAGTGTCGTGCCTTTGTACCTAGAGTAAGCTCCCAGCGTCGCAGTCGGGATCGCCCTCATCCCCTCTTTTGAATTGTGTAGGCGATAGAAACGGTATTCGCTATGGATTGCATCGCTGTCGTGAGGAGAGCAGCAACACAAGGCTCAAAGTTCGGCCACGAGACCCTAGTCTCCCCGTGGCCCGCCCCGCCTCAGCGAATAATCTGATGCAGGGGATGCGGTGATTATCGTAAGGGGCATAATTCTCGGCGCTCGGGTGCGTGTGGGCGGCATCGATAGTGCGGAAATATGATGATGTGCTGGGGCAGTGCACGGAGGAGCAGCGGCTTTAGCGGGGTTCGGTCTTGTTTTTTGTACAATCCACTTCACCCGCACGAACGACGTATCCAGTGCAACGACCTCTAGACTTCTACGGAACCGAGCACTGGCGGGGTTTGAAAGTACTATTTTTGGCGTCCGGTAGTGGAGTTTGCGCGTTGTATAGTTCTCACCTAGGATGCTGAGTCAAACTAACGTCACTCTTGAAAAAAGGATTCCCATATAACAAGGCCCCTAACGATTGCTTCCCAGGTTGAAAATCAAATTTTCTGCTCCCTCAGGTGGGAAACGCTAGCAATACTGCCTCGACCGCTATTGTGGCATCTTACTATTTTTCCAGTTGCTCGGAGCCGTAGCGTTCTGTTTCGCATCCCACTAGCTGATATTTGAACTCTATGATTTGAAAAGGGCAAATCTAGCTGTTAAAGTGCAAGTTGCGCGCGGGGAAATCGATGGGACTAAGGGTCGAAAGGTCTGGCCTGGTGAGCTTGAGCTGTATCACATGTGGAGATCTTGGGCTATCCTTTCGAATGGGAAACGAGTAGCATACGGGGCCCCGTCGCATCCCGAACAAGACCAGTCGGCATTGGTATGGAGATAGTGGATGTCCACGCGTGCACGTTCCTTGAGACCTGATCCGATTGGCTTGTAGTCCAGCCTTTGGCTTCCCAGTTGGCATGTGCCAATCGATAGACATTTCAGGCACTGCCCCGGCCGTATGCCATTTGGTTGATCTGAGAGTTCACTCGGTACAAACAAAGTCCGCGCCATTCCAAGTGGATGATATACTCACCAGTTATGGATCAAAGGCCGACGTTAGTCCCGAGGATTGGCCACAGGCAACACGCTGTCTCCATGGTGTTCCTAGCAAGAGAGGTCGAAGCGAGCCGTCCAACCGTCTCTGGTTAGAGTGAGAAGCTGCGCTAACGGAATCGATCGGATGAGTTATAATAGTTGGGTAAACATTCCTACCACGCATCGTCTCTCGTGATCACCCCCGCAGGACTTCCTGGTAGCGAAATAGTCATATGCAATACATTCCTATGGAGCAATCTTCTGCATGCCGAACAAGAATCATGTGTCTATCAATACTCCAAAAATCCCAAAGTTTCTAAAGCCCTCATTGCAGCAATTTCTCGGGCTTCCGCTTTGGTGAGGCCAGTAGCAGAAAAGTACTGCCCGTTAACTTCATCCCAACCTCAACGTGAGCAACAGTTTGATTTGAAATTATCAAATGGCATACCTGCGACTGTAACGGGCCATGTGGGTCTGTGGAGCGGCCCCTCCGACACACAAGCGGTATCGAGCCCTTGGAGCCGTCGGGATCGAACCATGTTATGCAGGTGCATGAAAAATCTTGAGCCGCCTGCAAAGTGTCTTTCAGCAAGAAGCTCCCTTCTAGGTTAGCCTGTCAGAAGGATAGCTTACGGGAGCCATCTTCCATTAGTCGTGGAGCTGGGTTTTTGAATTCTGATATTCAGTTGGAGTGGAGGAACGACGAGCATTATATAGGAATTCGCTGGCGTTGTACGGTAGGCTGAGAGGCTCAGTCGACACCCCTTGACAGCGCGCATCCCAGATAGAACAGGAGTTTCAAGAGCCACTGTGTACAAACCAGCGGGGTTCGTCGAGATGGAGAAAGCGTGAGTCAGGCTCACCCATATGCGCGGAGTATACGTGTCTCCAAAGAAAATTCGGGTGAAATAATGGTTCGGTTTGAGGACAGTTACAAAAATGTAAGTAAAGAGCGACGAGAACGCGGTACGAGCGAAGCATTAGCGGTGCTCCCGAGAGCTCTGGGAGCCTAAACCCGATCAAAATCATTCCACTAACGTCAGGATTGTACCCTGATGTTTCAAGCTACAATCCGGATTGGGTTTGCCCCCGCTTGGGACATTACCTAAATGGTTGGTGGTTTGATCCCAGCCGCTCGTCTCCATTCTGTAGTGGCCTGAGACGTACAGTCCAATCCGCGTGTTCATGTGGCGGTCATGCGGCTGACCTTCCTTGCCGAATTAGCATGAGGAGGCTTGCTGAGTTCGTCGGAACAAAGCGAGTGGATCGAGGAAACCGGCCGTCGGCCTCTCTCTTGGCAAAGCAGCAGCGTTCTACGGGCAGTTGATTCCTCAGCAAGGGCCATTACAAGCCGACCTTAATCACGGGATTGTACTACATAGGCCGGTACCGCTCTGTGTAATCACGTATTTTAAGCTGAAGGAAGCCTGGAATAGGGCCAAGGAGATGCAAGAAGGCGACCAAGATGCCGAAAGCAGGGTCCAATTGGTAACAGCCCTCGTGCCCGAGGCATGCCATCCTACGAACCGTATTAGTTGCGCTCAATCCCTGAGTCCGCGCGGTTGATTGGCGTCACTTGTTTCAAATATGCCGAACTACCTCCTAGCGGGCGTTATATCCCTTGGGACAACTGTGGCGGGAGCTGCATGCATTATACTTGGTGGCGTGAACAAGCAATCAAACTCCGAATAAAGAATGTGGCTGGGACTCAGATCCTTCCGGACAAAAAACAAGGGACCTGCTCAAAGGGTTCGCTCAGACAAACAGTACTAATCCTGAACGGCGTTCGTCTGACCCTTGATGTGTTGAAGGTACCCGGTCGAGACCTAAAAGCGTGGTGATAGCTAGCCGAAGGGACATCGGTGAGATCTCTTGGTCCCGAAGAGAACGCCATCGAAATGTGTGGTTTCCAATTATTGGAAAGAATAGTTCGAAGCTAGCAACGAGGGAGCAAGCCATAGCACTGCCTCAGATTGCTTCCGGCGTCATCAGCGAGGTGACAAATCATGAGAAAGTATGATCATCTGGACTGCTAGTTGATATTGGCGCGTATTGTATCATTAACTCGACTGGTCAAGTCTGCAGGATAGCGCCTTCGGCATAGCCGACAGAGACAGGGTCACACCTCGTGAGGATGTCTAGTCTAAGATGAAGAGCCTTAGCGTGCAGGTTAAGAAACCTCATCCGATGGTGGCTGGGTGCAGTTGGATGTGTGGCGGTTGGCCGGGTAAACACCGTCATGGAGTGAATTGACGCGTCGAAAGTTCGGTCACGTGTTCGAAGGGCGGTACTTGGTGCGCGGATTGTGGTTACTTAACTGGAGGGATGCAGGATACTTGCATGAGGCTGGCTATGCGTAGGCAGAGTCAGTGGTGCCAATGGTGCGACAATATCATGATGCGCAAGGGCAGGAGGCTTCTACCCTAACAGGGTAAGGCAATAATCGAAATCTCCTGAGGTTCTATACTGGTGCTGCAATGATTTGGATTGCTTTCTTTGGCGCATGGTTTTTAAGGAAGCAGTATGGAAAGACAAGTTAAAACGCTGCGAGAGTCTCGCCTGGGATAGCAGTCAGGTTGAACAGATCGCACCACCGAAAAAAAAAGCGTTAGTTCTCCATCAAGCGTGCTGCGTGCTGCGGCCCGTTCTTCCTCCACCTGTCACTCGGACCCCGGCGCTTTCCGCTCGCATCCCATCCTGGCTGCTTATTTTATATTCCTGGAATTCCAAAAGGATCACTTGGTTGCAAAAGGGGGCACAATTGCTCGGCGGAGAATCGGAGAATCGATGGTCCAAGACATTTGACACGTCTTCCTGCTTGAGTCGTATTTCATATAAAGATGGGACATCGAGGGCATAAAAACCTCCGTCGTCTGAGAGACGTGCTGCGTAAAATTACATGCTGTTGTCATGGTGTGGTGAAGTTCGGCCATCCCGGGATTTGATATGTTGGACTCGACTGTCGGATTAGTTTTCAGCCGGAGCACTGATAGAGACTAGTTCATCAGTCGTGTCAGGGACTGGGAGTCGCAGCAAGCCATTTTGATGCACTGAAGCTTAACCCCGTTTAGGCTCCACCTCCAGCCGGCAATAAGAATAGTCTTTATGCAACGTAGATGTGGGTGCATGAGAGTACGACGTTTGTTAGCAAGACACGTCAGTACGTTACTCACCTTCCCAGCAGAAGTGGTCGAGTAGACATGCTGTAAGCACCTAAGAACCGGGCCGACCCAACCGTTTCAGTCAAGGAGAAGGAACTATGTTGACCAATTCTACCGCCAGGGTCCTACGATCTCTTATGAATCCATTCATTGTGTACCAAAGAGCGCAATAACCATATACATATTAATTCATATGGGTCACCAGTTTTTTAACTTAATCCCGCTATTAGTCATCTAAAAATCCTAGAGTGTACAAGGCCCTCTCTGCGGCGATCTCTCGTGCCTCCGCTTTAGTTAGGCCAGTCGCAGAGAAATACTGCCCATTAACTCCATTGAGTTATCGAGGTGAGTTATTAATTTGATTGGAAAACCCCGAATGACATACCCGTTACCGTAAAGGTCCACATGGGCCGGTGGGGAGGACCCTCTGACACAGCAGCGGTGTCGAGCCCATGGAGTCGTCTTGAACGGACCATGTTGTGCAGATGCATGAAGTATCTAGAGCCGCCTGTGAAATGTGCGTTCTCTCAGTGAGCAGATCTTAGTCGGACTCTGAGATAGGCAACGTACGGGCGTCATCTTCCATCCGTTGTAGTCGAGTCTGTTGTTCAAAATAGAGCCAGCGCTAAACTACCAGCATTATATACACCTCGTTATTGGGGGTGTGGTCTCCTGCGTATGAGGTAGCAGCCATCAAGTATGTAGCTGTCCTTTTAGGCATGGTTTCCAGATAGAACGGTGATAGCGATTGAGGGTCTTTGGCTAGCGTATGCACCACATTGGAGATCTATCACCATGGATCAGTAACAACGAGGGCTGTGATTTATGGTTACCTTCAAGGTGAATATGGGGTCTCAAAGAATCAACGCGGGGACCTCGGCTGAAAATATCTCTCCTAGGTTAGGATTGGGTTTGTCGTGATAGTGTAAGTAGAAACCAGGTGCAAGTAGTAATGGCGAGCTATTAGAGCATTGTATAAAATTCACAGTCCCCATGGTTATTCAATTCGTAGACGGGGAATGGGGGCAACATGAAATCGGGAATAGCCGATTGTTCAAATCAAGCAACTGATTACTGACTTCGCACCCGCATGTAGAGTAAATAAGGGGGTCTGAAAAATAATGCATGATCAGCGGCTGTCCCGATCTTGTCTCCTACTACCTGTCCGTTGATCAGATCTCCACCGTTTCAAACTCCGGTGACAACTTGACAACCACTCCGCTCTCCCTTTCTACTGCCTTTGCACATCCCAGAATCATCTACACAGCAGAAATGCCGAATCTTTTTCACAGTCACGACCCCGGCCCTTCAGCCACGTCAGTAGCTGCACCCCCGACTGACTTTCATCCTTTGACATCACACACTGGCCACGACGGCACGCAGAAATTGTATTAGGATATAGAAATAGCTCTTGTTTGCACTATAGATACCACGTTATTTTTATCTGTTTTCGGCTCCGGTCAACAACTTTAAGCTCGGAGATAAGGCGTTTTTATGTTGCGTGAAGGTCGCAAGCTATTCGCTATTCGACTACAAGCACACTCATAGCGGATCCGATTCGAAGAGAGCCATGTACCTACGGTCTGCCCGGAAAGCGCCTGGCACGTTAGTCAAGGCACCTTAAGCTTACAACAAACCTAACTCACCCACAATCGGACAAGTCGACTCTAAGATGCGAGGTATGTCAATGGACGAGGGGTGTCAGATTGACGATCAAAACTTACACAGTGGGACCCCGTGCCTGGCGGCGGCCATTCTGCAGAAGGATCATACGGCGTTGAGGTCAACGGACAGGAAGTCGACGTTGCAAGGCGATCTCTACCCGATCACCAAGCGTGTTACAGATCACGAGCCGCCGCCCTGACACGGCGGTACTGTAGTGTTTCGTTAATACCGGCGCACAGGGGACAAGGGACAAATTTCCGACGGCGTAACCGAACCGGAGGGACGGTTTGGACTGCGGGGACACGGGACAGATTTTGACCGGAGCGGATGGTGTCAAGGATTACAGCTGGAGGAGGGTATATTGAGCTCGCCAAAGATAGACAAAAGAGAGATAGCTTCACTTTTAGGCCTTCCGGCTCCATCTAAGCATCTACAGATCAGTTACGACCAGCACAGAACGTGGTTCACGACCGACAGGATTGGCTTCAGGTAACACCTACCGGCGGGGACACCTGTCCCGAGGCGGCGTGACCCCTTGGGACGCCGGACAACGTAAAATTTAAGCGGGCCGGAGGGGGGGTCGGGACAAGGGACATCCGGTATTAACGAAACACTACAGTATGCGTGATACTTATCCTTCCTCGCGTGACGAGGGTTACAAATTTTGGCTCCGTGGGTCTTCCGACTCGGTTATGTGATCGAGTGGCTCGAGGACAGACATAGATGTCTCATCCAAGCGTTGGACTTGCACGAGGCGAGGCGGCGACCTTATTGGGGCAGCTCGTTTTTTAGACAAGCGCGTGTGGATCTCTTGACCACCATTGTACCAGAATGTTCGGTGGCTTGAGTTAATCTACCACTTAAGGAAAGCGTAGGATATGGAAAGGATATATGGACCCTGATCGAGGCCCCAGTCGGGGTACAGGTTCCTGCGCTAGTCGATACTCAGAGAATACGCACCCTCCATATCAATTAAATCTCCCTGGTGGACTTGTATCTCATCGGATTTAGACCGAGGGTGCAGCGTCCTGACAGGCCAGCTGGCAAATTCAAGCCACCAAGGGCACCTTGTTGCCGGGCAGAGAGTAGTTCTGGTCAAGACCGAACAACTTCCAGTAGGATTTGGGGGACACTTGAAACTCCTGTATATGTATCGAAAAGTGGATGACTCTCCGCTGCCCAAATTCCAGATTTCTATATTTCTAGTCCTAAGGCCCCCAGGGTTTTTGAAGGCACCGGTGACTTAGTGGGTCTTCTAGAAGCAAAATCCACCTCTAAAATTCTGGTTTGGGGGGAGGGGGTCAGACCCCCCCCCCATCCAGATCTAAAACACGTCCAAACCTCACACCCAAAATAAACATTCAGGGTCAAACAAAAAAAATAGTTTCACGCCATTACGTGATGTGGCGCCTTAGGACTAGAAATATAGAAATCTGCAATTTGGGCTGCGGGAAGTCATCAAGTGTCAAATCCTGGTTTCGTCGCCCGAAATGTCGTTGACTATTTTAGATCTCGATATGCGGCCCCATCCGCTATGATACTCTCATATTAATACCGAGAGGTTTTGTATGGATTTCACGGCGCGCCTAGGGTGTAATCCAAAGTGGGAATGGGCGTTGGGCGTCAGTGGCACTGCGGATTTGGCGGCGTTAAGTAGGTATCGTCGGGTGCAACGCCCCAAAGTTAAGTGTAAGCGCCGGTGGGTGCCTCTATACTTTCTTCGGTTGTAGAAGTAGTTCGAGAGAGTCGGAGCCAGAAATGGCAGGTTTCATATGAGGTTCTCTAAGACAGTCACCCGTATTAGATAACTGTTAGGTCTTTCCTTAACCTTTTCCTAAATATCAGAATGTCAAGCGTCCCATAGACCCTACGGGAAGTTGTCCACCGAGAAATATAACGCGAGATGTGCAATGAAAGAGAATCTGTCTGATGATAGGCTAACAAAGTTCGATGTGGTGGGCGCTTGGCGGCGTTGCACAGCATCATACGGGCGCCTTTTGGGAGAAGTTTCTAGTCCCCAGTCGTGTCAATCGTGCCAACACAGCGAGATACAACCCTTAGTGAGCCAGTTGAGGTCGTTACTTTACTGCTAGAACACTGTCGCCTTCTCGAGGGTTCGCTGTGTACAGTCGACGCCGATGGTATAAACATCCGATGTGCCAGCCAGGTCTGAACCGAGTCCTGGAATCCCTCTGAGCTTTACGAGATTCCACCTTTCGTGTTGGGGTGACTCATGTCATCTCCTTCCGTGCAGGGTTGCCTCTGCAAAACAGACTCAAGGCCGGACGTAAAGGTTTCTCGTAGATTCTCATCCGCGGTGCTACGGGTTAAGAAATAGTTACTCGGTGCCAATCATACGGAACGCTTGTTTGTCAATGTCTCGACCCCACGTCAGCCCGGTGCCTGTCGCTCGGACCCGCAGCGTTTCATATCACATCGTAGGCAGTCTTTGCCGCTTTGAAGTCCTCGAAATTGAAAGATAATATTTGTCTGCCAAGGCGCAGTTGCCACCCTGGCCATCGATGGTGCAAGAGATCAACAACACCTCTTGATTACCGAATCCGGATTACATGCGAACTCTGGACCGAGCACTTCTCAAAGGAGAATCAATTGCATACAGAGTCCCCTCGTCAGAGAAGTACGCTGAAGAAGACCAGTTACCATGACAATGGTGTGCTGAAACTCGGACTTTCCCGACATCTGATATGATCGCCTCGCCTCCTGCCTAATTGGTCTTTCAGCAATGAAAATTTTATCGACAGTCCTATCGGGCACTGGAACCGCAGCAGGCCTTTTCAGCGAATAAATTCAAAACATAGGTAAGTTCCACGTCCGCCTGGCAATAAGACTACGCCTTCGAGCTCACCTCAGTCTGAGTGGAGAATAATATTATCCGAAAAAGGCAACGTTTTGTAAGCAATACATGTGTACGATCACGATACTATCCCGTCCAGCGGGAGTGGTCAAAGAGACATGCTTTGGGCCTTCCTGAAGCGAGACGACCACGCCACTTCTGGTTAGAACTGAAAAACTGCATTCACCGATTCTATAGGGTGGGATAAACGCTGTGTAACAACGCGGATCTCTTAACAGAATTCAGGTACCGGAACATGTACCACGAAGCGCATTAGCCATATACACGTATATTCATTCATATGGGTTAGTCTTCTACCTTAAACAAGAACTATGTCGCCATCAATAGTCTAAAAATCCTAAAGTCGATAAGGCTTTCATCGCTGCTATTTCTCGCGCTTCCGCTTTGGTTGGGCCAGTCGCGGAGAAATACTGTCCATTAACTCCGTTGAATTATCAAAGTCAGCGAGGAGTTTGATTCAAAATTCCAACCGACATACCCGCTATTGTAAAAGTCCAGATAGGCCTGTGTAGCGGGCCTTCGGCCACAGAAGCGGTATCGAGACCGTACAGCCGTCTCGACCTAACCATATTGTGGAGTTGCATGAAGAATCGAGAGCCACCTGTAAAGTGTTTGGTCTTTCAGTAAAGCACATTTCCCCTTGGACGGACTCCGAGACAGGTACCGTACGGGAGTCATCTTCCATCAGTACCAGGGTTGGGGTCGTTAAGGTCTGGTGTTGACGGTGGGCCTAGCGTAGAGAAGAGGACTATTATATACACCTCTCGTCTCATTATCACAGTGGTGTGGGAGACGCCCCGTAGGAGACCGCCTCTGCGCCAGTGGCGCATGTCTTCCAGGTAGAAATGTAACTGAGGCCCTTTGGCTGATGAGCTATGCACGACATCGGTGAGTTGTCGCCATGGAGAAATCGTAATTGAGTCACTGCTACACTAGAGGCATGAAGCGCAGGTCTCACAAGGAAACAATGTGGCGACCGGGAGCTGTGGAATCCATGAATTGGGGCTTGACGGTTCGTGGTAATCATGCAGAAGACAGATCGAAAGTAGTAACAGCAAGCCAGCTAATGTATAGTAAGATCTCCTCCGCCTATAAAAATGGTCAAGTTCTGAAGGCAGGGAAGGGGTGGCGAGCATAACGTCGGGGATTGGGGAGACGATGGCTCAAATCGTGAAACCGACTGGACTCGCAATTCATGCAGGAGGTAAAACGGGAGATTAGATCGGAAATGTGTGATTAATGATTCACCCGATCTGTGCCTAATATTTCGGAAGCGATGGAGAAAAATAAGCCACGGGGCGCGTGATATCCATTGCGAGCGGTGTGACTTACCAAATAGACTCTGTGGACCTTCCAAAATCTGTTTGAGGCACACCGCTCAAGGGAATACTATATGTTTTGTCGGGCCGCCACCGTCTCGCCTGGCTATTTAGGGGCGTTATCTGGCGATCCCGTTCTCACACGAGCGGCAGCACGGGTGTGGACCTTAACCAACATCGTACCATTGTTTTTTGTGGCTTGAGCGCGATTTTTGACTGAGGCAAGCTTGCAGGAGGATGGACCCTAGTCGAGGGCGGAGAGGATATCATCGGCACGGTCCCTTTGTTTGAGCACACCGTCTACCTCCGAGCAATATCACCTCCGGGCGCCACAAAATCCATGAGTACGCACGGCTTCATGGGGTGATTACAGGCGATCTCGCCCACTGGGCTAACGCGGCGGGACTTTCGTGCATCGCACTTGACGTCACGAAGCAATATGAACTTTCGAACCGGAGAAGTGCCTGCCTATCAGCTAGCGTTGTTTAAGGAGGAGTAAGCACAGGGCGAGTTGATGTGCGGCGAGCTTAAACGCTTACCTGAAAAGGCCGGAAGAGCCCGGTGTTTCATGCAATCTATGACGTATTAGATCCAAGGCCCCTCGTTTAAGGGCCAATGACGGTGATACGCACCCGACGACTGAGCCGCTTACCTTCCCGGTCTCAAATTAAACGCCACCGAAACGGGAGCTTCCGAATAACAAGTCAGAACACAAAATGTTCTTTAGAACTGTTCCGAATATGAAAATCGATTCTTTTCCAGTGTCGGGGGCGAGCCTTCGGCCTCCCAAGGAACGCCACCCATGGGACCTCCCATCTCGAAGGGAGGGATAGGCGCCGTGAGTTGTACCTTATTCGGTGAGGCGTATCGTCAAGGTGAGGTTGCTCGCAGATAAGCCGTGCTGAGTGGAATGACCTCGTGGTAGGAATTCAACAAGGAAGTAAGGCGGAAGGTACGAGAGGAAGTTCCGAGCCGTGTCTACCATATCATGGCCGAAACGTAGGAAGGGGCAGGGGCACGAACGATCGAGGCCAGACTTTCCCAGATCGTCCTCCTTAAAGGCTGATCCGGAGACGGAGCCAATTGCCTCGATGCGAAAATCCTCTCGGCTTGTGGCACTTTACGGTCACATTGCCTCGCTGGAGATCGGGTGGGTTGGTGGGGCGGTTCAGGGGGTTTCCAGAAAAGACAACTAATACCCCAGCGATTTCGCCAGGTGCATGCTGGTTCTGCATGTTCCTGCCCGCGAACACTAGGCAGTTTCCGTCTATCAAGTGATGGTGCCGTACTTAGGCTCCGAAATGAGTCTAACGAGTGGGGTGGGCGGGTGACCGGGTGAAACACTGAGGATGCGGGGGTTGTGCGGAACAAGCTTTGACGTCTAGACAAAGAGGCGTCATGCGACAAAGAGGTGTCATGCGGGCCAGCAGCAGGAAGTCTAACGCGCGGCCAGCTACGGTTTGAGTCAATCTAACCACAATCCAGAGCATCGAGATCTCTTGACACGCCCTCCGCGCCCTGAGAGTCCCTGGTGTCGGGTCAGACTACATTAGGCGGGGCCGACGCAGCGATGTCGGAAGGCTCACTCTGAAGACCGTCGGTTTGGGCTTGGGGCGATTCTCCAGCAAGATCATGTTTTCGAGTAATTGGAGTACAGTGAGCTAGCAAGCCGCCGTATATAAATTGTTCTGAGCGGTCCTGTTGAAAACCGCTGTTTGTCCGTATATCAAAGAAACTGCACGAGAACGCGCTGTCAAGCGAGAAACCCCAGGACTTCCAATGCTTGCCTCGCTGCTTCATCTTTGGCTTCGGCTTTAGTGCGCCCGGTGCCAGTGAAATAAGATTCATTCACTTCAATTGTATCGGTATCAGAAGCTGCCCGAGCATGTATTGCTTCGGAACTTGCCTTGGATCGTAGCCACCCATGATGGATTGTGCCGCGGCCCGTCTGAGATACAGGCCATCTCTGAATAAGCGACTCGCTTGGCCCGAGACATATTATGGAGCTGCATGAAATATCGAGAGTCATCTGGAGGGGTCTGGTCATTGATCATGGAGAGACGTCCTAGTTTCTCAAAGACATACTTGGGAGACTGCTCATGATGGGTTAGGGGAGCGCAGAAAGTGATTGAGACTGATGAAAATTGCAATTTGATCTCGAATCTCTTGTTCCGTTTAGAAAATTCTTAGCGCCCTTCGCCAGATCGAGACCACAGCGAGACGGGCGGCCCTCTCATACCTGTCCCATCCCCCGAAAAAGGACTCATATGATATCATATAGCCAGGTTAAAGGAGAATAAAGGGAGTGGCTTATATGTCTTGAGAACGGCTTTCCGACGCCAGATCAGGAGTTATATTTCCGAGTTCGATCGTATTTACGACTTTGGAGCAATGGGCGAGCAATCCCCTCTAGCACTTGGCCGTTCAGGAAATATGTGAGGTACGATGTGAGCCTAGGCCGACCCGCTGGTGGCGCAGGAATGTACGGAAATGCGGCTGCGACAGGGATGGAAGGCAAGGGGTCCCTAGTCACGTGCGTGTGAGACAGTTTGGTTTGCAACTTTGAACCGCCAACACAAACAGCGCCATTTCCGCATCTCATCTCCAAATGGCAGTCGACACCAGGCCTCCAGTGGCCCGAAACGCACCACCGTCGACACCAAAACGTGTCAGGAATGTGGCCGCAACGATAGACTTTCCCGAGCGGTCTTCAACGCCTACGCGATCCCCGAGGCCGGCGTCGTCCCTATGCTTGCGCGCCGGCACGCCGTCTCAACAGCAACCGGCCAAAATAAGAGCGGCAATCACAGCTGAAAGTCGGATCCGCAAGAAGAGCTCGAACTTGCATTTTTCGCCCGCGCGGGTGCCAAATGGGTGTCGTTCGGCAACAAGCAGCCCTCTCTCAAGCCCAAGCAAGATGGCGACCGCAAAACTTCTCCCACTGTTTCCACTCGCCGACTTTGAGTCGATTTTGGTAGACTGGACAACAGTCGAGGATGGAGACGTATCAATGGAGATGGACGAGGAGCAGTTCAGCCTTGGTGCAGGCTCGAAGGATAAGGTATTGGTTTCCGTCAGGTAAGGTTCAACCAACTTCAACCCATCATCTCAGGCTGATCCTCTCCCAGGCTGAAGCCGGCTGAAGAAGGGGAACCTTCTGCGTGGACCAATGAGCGTTCTGGAGTCGTGCAATTGCAGCAAGAATACGCAAGAGCTGGCGCGCCCAATCCTGAACACCATTACGGTCAGTGCGGTCTATTTCCTGATGTGCACCTGTTGACATTTTCACGCGGTTAGACAACGTGCTCACTGGCTCTGAGAACAAACCCATCTACACCGCTGCAGCCAAAAGCCAT
>WSUI01000443.1:0-27324 GCA_019633595.1 Tulasnella sp. UAMH 9824
ACCGCCACATCCAAGTCTTTCCCAATCCCGGAGGGGCTCGCAATCCCCTTCGAGGCCATCTAATTCATGATACCCTACCGGCACGACGGGACCTCCTTCCATGTATGCTGAGCTACCATGGACCTCTTCTCCCAAACGTTGCGGTGGAACAAACTATTCCAGGATTCAGACTACCCACTCGCCGTCCAGCAGGGTGATAAGCGATAATGAGCACTTCCAAGTCGCAAAGGTTATACTCATCGGGGCGGTGAATATGAAGGATCTGCATCTTACCGACTGGGTCAATGGGTGGTCACAACGGTTATGGGACTCCTTGGGTACTATCCAATCTAACAGGTGCATCCAAAAACTCGCTCTAAATGTCATCGGGGAGCCATCATATATGATTTCGATACTTCGACAAGAGCCCGGCTTGGAGCATCTGGTGATTCGCCGAAGTGGAGGAACCGCAGTTCACGGATTACGAGCCACGGACTTACCAGAGCTGAGGTCACTCACAGCCACCCTTTCGGAAGCGGCAGACATTGCTCCGGGACGACCGGTTAGGACGTTGGAGTTACTGCATTACCACCTGGAGAATAACGCGCAGGGGCCTTCTTCCAGAAGCTGACACTTTCCGCGGGTCACATCACGGAATTAACCATTCGGTTTGCTCTACCATGGAATAAAGAGGCTACTAGAACAGCTTTACGACTTGTCGTTCGATTTTTGTCCGGAATCGAACGGCTTTGTCTTTCACTGGCCAGTACTGTTTCGCAGAGCCTTGTGAGTATCCATCCCTCTATCGCGAGAGCCCTAATGTTAGCAATACTCTAGCCTGCGTTAAATATCTTTAAATGTCGATCCTCAAGCTTCTTGAAGAGCTTTCGGCCTTCATTCGCCTCCAGCACCTCCGGTTAATTGACCAGCTCCGCATGACACACGATGATATTTGCAAGATAACTGGCTGCAAGACAGCAGCTCCATTTATTGCAAACAGGGTTTCACCCACTTCGCTCGGGGACTAAAGGAACGCTGTCCCGGTCTGACTGAGGTTGAATGGTGCCGGGGTGAGATGCTTCCCTGTTGTGTATACCAAAGTGTCGTTGCATTTCGGTACGATGCTGTGGAATGATTCCTTATGTTCATCGGCTTTCGGAGATATGAAGTACGTAACCAGGTAGCAACACGGGTTTGGAATTCAATGCGTGCAGTATGCTCACGGCGGTGCGGGCGTTCGATGGTTGTCCACCCTCTGTGCCTTGCTACCGTGGCAGTGTGGGAGAACTTCGTATTTCCCAGCCATCATCTGAATGTCTCCTACCAGCCTCCGTCCTGAATCCTCTTGGCTGTCATGGTATGATCGTTTGCTTTAACCAGTTTGCAGCGACTTATGCACCTCTCGTTTCAGAGAAACTCAAAGTTCAAGCCCTTCCGCTCCTACATTCAAAATTGGACCACAAAAGAACCTACACTCGAGCGCGAGAAACCTTCCGGAATTGCGTCCTTGCCCTATGAGGTCATTATAATCGTTATCCGGTATTTGGAAGACAGAGAAAAGGCCCATATGGTCCGAACATGCCGCTACTACAGGAATATCGTTGAACCAATCCTCTACCGTCACATTGGAATCACATGGGATCCCGACACATACCGTCACGCCATGCTCAAGACCTACCTCCTCCACCACACTCTAGTGGGGCGACCAGACCTCCTTCCGGGTATAATTAGATACTCTGGCCCTATGACCCCCAATGTCTCGGAGCTTGAACAAGCTTTCACCGCGGCGAGAAGGATAGAGACGGTTTGGAGCAGGCTTCGGCATACCGTATCCTCTTCAAGGACACTCCCTACCCATGATCAGTGCTTTCAAAATGCGAAGAAAATATTTTCGGGGATGGTTAACATTCAGGATTTGGAGTTTACCGACAAGGTCGATCAGTGGTCACCAGAGCTCTGGGACACTTTCGCCGCCACCAAATCCAATAGGAATATCGAAAGACTCTCCCTCTGGGTTCATGGGGATTATCCGTTCTTGGTGTCGATATTACGGGCGCAACCGAGGTTGAAGCACCTGGACATCGGGCGAAGTGGAGGAACTCGAGTGCAGGACTTACAGAGCACGGATCTGCAAGAACTGAAGTCGCTCAGGACTACTCTCTCTGAGGCAGCCATTTTTGTCCCAGGTCGACCCATCGAAAAGCTGGAGTTATTGCATTATGAGGTGGGCCCATTCTTCTTGGACCATGAGCCAAATCCAGTCGAAGTCCATTTCAAGAACTTGGAGCGTTCCACATGTTATATTACGGATTTCACCCTAAGGCTCCAATGTTCCTGGGACGATAATGTTTCTGAGAGGAATTTGCGTTTCGCCATCCGATATTTGCCTCGGATCGAACGACTTTCCCTCGTTGTGCATGGGATGTTGTCGGAGCATATCGTAAGTCTCACCCACAAATGAACACTGTCCCTTGAGATTCTAACTTCGGTCTGGCCCTTCGAAATTCTGCTCCACAGCTTCTCGAAACCATGCCTGCTTTTGGCTCACTTCGACACCTCATATTGATCGGCGATGTCGCCAGGAGGGAAAAGGTTTCGCCACCTATCGGCAGGGAATACTACCACAACGTTCTATGTGGACCACAGGACTTTGCCGGTCTCGCTCAGAGACTGAAGGCATGTTGTTTCCGCCTGACCGAGGTCGAGCAGAGAGAAAATCCTTGGAAATAAAGGGTTGGCAGATGCCCCCAGCGAAACTCTTTGTAAATACATAACGTTTCACTGAGTGTGGCTGACAAAGCTGCCGAAATCAATCGGAAGCTTTCAAGTGCTTTCGTTGCCACAGCCCACTAGGAGCAAAATTCCGCCAGCGTATTTAGGCCTGAGGCTGACTAAGCGAACATGACACAAGAGATCGAGGGTTGGGTGCCCGGGCGCATGATCTACGTTAGGTGGTGACATCGTATGAATTTGGTAGTTTACGGGTACGACAAAGTGGTTGTTGCCATGGGACGCAAGATCCCTCAAGCTCTTTTCGTAGTTTTTCCTCTTCTCTCTCTCACTATCTCCTCGGTCGCTCGCCAGATCTCCGCGGCAGGCCCCGTTTGTAGATATTCTGCGTCCGTCATCACGGTGTTCAGGTACACACGCGGCTTCACCCTCGAGGGCCATCCTTGCAGACGTTAGGTGATGGTCCATATTTCAGGTACGTTCATCGCCGGAGCGCCAGGTGCATCAAGGTTCTATTCATGGATGACATATCTGCAGGGAGCGTTCGCTAGGAGCTTTACCGCTTAGACGCACATATGCGCGTTCCTTTGTTTAGACCAAATAACTAAGAAAATTGAAACGTGGGCCCGTTCTGTCTCCTCTCGAGCGGGCTTAGAATCTTTGGTTTGGTAGGAACGAGTCATGTTTGTTTTATGTACGGTACAAGAAAGACACAAAGAAAGGTGATAAGAGGATGAGAGACACGAACAATTCGAAAAGAGGAGACAAAAATGTTGGCGCCTTTTCTTCATGTTGTGTTCCTCTTTCCGCCACGGCGCTTCCTCCATGTCCTTCCTCGCGAGGTTGGACGTCGTCTCCTGAAATGATGAGGACGGTTTCATCATCAATTTTGGTAGAGCTCCTGCCATCTGATGGATTTGGGGCCACCAGGACGCTCAGGTAGGCGGTCATGGGGAGCTGGACAGGAGTGGCCGGGACATCGACTAAAAGTACCGGATGTTCGAGGAGGGTGGTGACATCCAGACTACCAGGTGTAGAGCTTGGATAGGTGGATGCTGCGATGTCGAACGAGCCGTTGGTGAAAGTGAAGTTGTTCCACTCGGTGACAATTTCCAAGCGGGCGCCGAAGACGAGGACGGAGGGGTAAGAGGTCCACAGATGATAGACCGACGATCCGCGCAGGAGGTTGAGCATATGCCCATCGATAAATTCGCGCTGACGAGGACCGGAGTCGTCCCCAAGCCCGGTGAGGTGGGGGTTCGAAAGGGGTCGTACCGAATGACCCATTTCACCGGCTAGCCAGGAGGAGTTGACCCGGCGTACAGGAGTACCCGTCCTTCAAGCGTAAAATTTCCAATCCATGGCAGTGGGCGGCGTAGTCGTTTGGGAAGGACGTATTGTCGACAGCGGGCGTAGGCGGACTGCCAACGCGAGGGATCGATGGGACAAAGTTTGGTCTTTGTACGGTACGTGTAACAATCTGTAAGGAGAATTTCAATATCAGTTATCCCGCTCGAGGCGGGGTATCGAACAAGTACGCACTGTGCGCCGCTGCGCAATGTGTCCGTGGTCGTTGGACGTGGATATACCACCGATCGAAGGGATGCTCTGGATTGACGTCGGCTTGCGCGTGGTGTATACCTCCTTGACAACTTCCTTGGCTACGTGAATGCCTGGAGTGTGCCAGGTCCATGGGTGGCATGCCGTGACTCCACGGAAGAGTATGTTGAGGAGTCATTTACTTGGAACGCCTGTCTCCGCGTTGCGGTCGCTGGACTTTGGTGGCAGACCCGGTGGGAGAATAATATCGGGGAGGATGGAAGAGGACGGCCCACTCGACGGGGCTGTCTGAGGTCGTGGGCGCGGAGGATAGGACCAGCCTTCCTTGAGCGTGAAGGTGTTGGTTGACAGCTTCTTCTGGATCACCAGTTCGTGTGGACGTTGCCCTAATGTGAACCCTCGACGGGAGTATTGCTTGAGACGAACGCATATTGGCGTTGAGTTTGTGCAACAGCCTATATAACAGTATGGATGTTAGCTATTGCATTCAAGAAGATGCTGCAAAGAAGTAGTCGTCTTCGAAAGTAGACCAACCCCGACCGTGTTGCTGAATAGGAGGTATACGGCGGAGGTGACGGCCGCATCGACCAGCCAAACCGAACCAACTCGCCCAGTGTAGAACACGTCTGCAGGCCGCCTGGAAGCGTTAGTGGGTGAGATCGCGGGAAGTACGTTCGATAGGTGCTGCACCGCGGATGGGGTGCACTTGATAGTCAGCCCAAATCGAAACGGTCGTGCCAGTCCATCCTAAATTTTGCACGGAGAGCACGGAGAGGAAATGATGCAGTCAGCGGGGATGGCCGAGAGAGGGTAAGAGGAAACAGTCGGGACACTCACCACCTGATTGGCCACCGTTGTTGTGGTTGCACCATGTGCGGGGTCGGTAGGACTTGCAGCACAGCGGTGCGAAAGCTAAAGCCGTCGCTGGTGTCGTAAGTCTTTGACGGGAAGACAAAGGTTGGGGCAAGAGCTGTAGAGATGGGGTTAGAGAAAATCCCAAGGGCAGACGGGAGGTGGGAGTCTCACCTTTTCGACCACTCAGATTACGGTCTAGTAACATCGACCAGAAGGCCAGAACGATGAGAAGAAAAAAAACAAAGCACTTCATTGTAGCAGCAGCAGTTCGCAACAGAAGCAGCAAGCGGTTCAGAAGACGGCAAGCGAGTGGTTGCGAGGTTGTTGGGAGAATACACAGCAAGGAGGAACGTCGCGGGGCGTAATCTCCTGCTCACGTAAGCAGCCACACATTGGAGGTGCCCCCCAGCCATGACTACTGAAGTGAAATAAAACATTCTCTCCGGGCAGTCCTAGCTACAGTACAGAGTCCGTAATTGAAGGGAGCCTATTGAGTAATTTTGTTACGCATCTTGCGGCGCCGGGCTGGGCTTAGTGAACGGAGATGGAAAGCAACATCAAATGGATTGCCACTAAAATGATACCAGAGAACGGAGCGGAATAACGCGTGATACAGGGGTTCACACAATCGAGGGTGCAAGTACAAGCAAGATAAATCCTCGGGCTTTAAGGACTTGATATACGAGCCAAAGGCGATCGTCGGTAAGTCCCGGAGAGTATTGAGACTCGCCGCAAACGGATAAAGTGGAACCCGCTATGTCAAAAGCCCGGGACATGACGACCTAGCTAGGCCAGGCTTTCAGGTGAAGTATACGCTACAGCTAAAATGTGCCGATGCTGGGTTGCCAAGAAATCCTGTAAATTTGATTTCTCTCTCAAATGTTTGAACTCGGCGCCACTTATTGCGCTCTTGGTGTACTCGATTCTAGCTTACCTTTCTGGATACAAATTTCACAGGCTTTCCTCTTCCATATCTCATGAGTGTCTCACACACTCTGGTTTGGACAGATATTTGTAGTCAATGGACAGAAACTGCCTAAATCGATCGATACCCGTTGTGACAGATTTATTACCGTAACACATCAATCGATTTGAAGTCTCAAATCAGAAGAAAATCTAAAGAAGAACAGACTTTTACCCGAAGAATACACAAGCCCTCCCTTGAAGAATGTAGCCACGTAATATATGTTTCTCCAGTATTGCTCAGGGAGCCATAATATACGGTCCCCGCCTATACTCAACCACTGGTCTTGATGCACACAGCGAAGGGGATTTTCAAAAGACAGGCCATAATGGATATTAGTTTGCTGAAGGGTGAGAACACCCTCCTTTGAAATGTCCCCCGAAGAATCATTGTCGAACATAATCCTGTTGTCTGATGAGAAGGCAATGGAACGGATGGAATTGCCTTGGCCGATCAAAGACTGGCTTATTAACGACCCGTCCCGCAAGTCCCACAGCCGAATCGTGCCACTTTGTGATCCAGATGCGAGGGTTTTTCCGTCTAGTGAGAAGGCAACGGACAAGACCGTGTCTTCGTGACAGGACAGAGGCTGGCCCAGCAGGGAACCGGTCGTCACATCCCATAACCTAATCATACGATCTCCGGATCCGGATGCAAGTGTTTTGCCGGTTGGAGCGAATGCAACGCATAGGATTGAGTCATGGTGACCAGTAAGAGGCAGACCTAGTAATAATCCGGTCTGCGGGTCCCACAACCTAATCGTCTGGTCTCTAGATCCTGATGCAAGGATATCGCTGTCCGGTGAGAATGTGATGGACGAGATTGAGTCGCCGTGGCCAGCTAGAGGTTGGCCGAATGGCAACCCGGTTAGAGCGTGCCACAACCGAATCGTACCGTCCTCAGACCCAGATGCAAACAAGGTCCCGTTCGGTGAGAATGCAATGGACGAGATTGCTTCAGCATGAGCCATCAAAGGTTGGCCCGGTAGCAGCCCGGGTTGCGCATCCCACAGTCGAATTGCATGGTCCCAAGATCCGGATGCAAGCGTCTTGCCATCTGGCGAGAATGCAACAGAACGGACTACGTTATTATGGCTGGCCAAAGGTTGGCCGAGCGGCAGCCCGGTTTGCGCATCCCACAACCGAATCGTATAATCCCGAGATCCGGATGCAATTGTCGTGTTATCGGGTGAGAATGCTACGGCTAAGACTGAGTCGGCATGACCTGTCAGAGGCTGACCGAGAGGCAAACCAGTTTGAGCATCCCACAGCCGAATAGTGCAATCCTCAGATCCGGATGCAAGCGACTTGCCGCACGGTGAGAATGCAACGGACGAGATTGAATTGCGATGACCGACTAGAGGCTCGCCCAATGGTAACCCAACCTGTGGATCCCACAGTCTAATCGTGTCATCCCAAGAACCGGACGCGAGTTTATTACCATTTGGAGAGAATGCAACGCACGAAACTGCGTCGTGGTGACCTGTTAGGGGCAGGCCAATTCGCGAACCGGTTTGTACGTCCCACAGCCGGATCGTCTCGTCTCGAGACCCGGATGCAAGCCTTTTGCCGTCCGGTGAGAATGTGATGGACAAGATTGAGTCATCATGATCGAACAAGGTTCGGTCCAGCTGGAGCCCCGTCTGTACATCCCAGAACCGAATCGTTTGGTCCCGCGAGCCCGATGCCAATATCTTGCTATCCGGAGAGAATGCAACGGCCGAGACTGAGTGGAGATGACCAGCCAAAGGTTGGCCCTGTGGCAGTCCTGTTTGTGCGTTCCATAGCCGGATCATACCATCCTCAGATCCGGATGCAAGCGTTTTGCCGTTTGATGAAAACACAACCGTGTGTACTTCCGAACCCACAAGTCTACGCCACACCATTGATGGCCATGCTTGTGGTTGTTGGCTGTCAGGTAGATGAACTGTAGCTAGATGACCGTAGTGTTCCCAAATCTTGGTCTCCACAGGGCAGTTTGCAAGGGCTGAAGCGTAAATGTGGGGAGCACCGAATGATATAGGTTCCTGAAACGCCGCTATGAACCGGTGGGCATCATTCCACAACTCTGTAAGTGAAGAGTCTTGGACTTTGGGTTGGAATTTCTGTTCACATACGATTAGTCTTTTGCATATTAACGTGGCTCGGAAGACTTACTAGAAGCCATTGATGCACGTCATTTGCCATGGCTCCCGCTTCAGCGGTCTCCCCAATCAAACTCAAAATTTCAAGCCAGTTCAGCAAGTTCTTCTCACTGAATGCCTTGAGGTCAGATACAACTGCGGCGAGCCCTTCTGCACTTGTTTCCTTCCAGTGAACCCCCGACATGAGATGAATGGACCACGAGCGACAGCAATGCCGAAGGCCATGGGGAACCTTGAGATCTATAATATTCAGGACCTCTGAGTTGGCCTTTGAAATGCTGGATAGATTGCATATGTTTTTTCTTAGATCCCGTTCCATGAGACGGAGGCAAACGTCTCGGAGGCGTTGATGATGTCTAACAACATCAACGCCGTAATCCTCTCGTTGGCACCGTCCTTGATGTGCCAAAAAATCGCGGATGGACATATGAAGGAGACGCAGCGGTTCCGTGGGCGATTCAGGAACAAGGAGGACCGAGTGAAGGTCTCCGAGAATGTCTGTGCGTAGAGAATAGATCACTTGATCGTGTTCCATCTCGGTAAAGGTATCGCTGTCAGCATACAGGTACGCGATAATTTCCAAAGTAAGAGGATGACGGGTGACCACCAGCGTACCAAGGATCCAGGAGAGGAGCTCCCGGCGCATCGGGTTGACTTTCCCCGGATCAAAAGCTTTTGAAAAGATTTGAGAATACAGGTAGTCGAGTCTCCCCCATATTGACGGTGATTGCAACAACTCGCGTAGTCGAAGGACAGGCGACCCTTCTCCGACGTAGGTCATTGCGGTGCGCACCCATTGGAATAGACCTTGAGACATCTCCACAACCCTTCCTACCTCCCTTGGTGAAGGCCAATCATTCTTGAGTCTACATTTCTTCCCGCTCTTCTCTTTGATGACCGAAAAGCAGTCTTGAACAAACAGTGTCAAGTCGGCATCGACGTCTGCGATTGAGTCCAAGTCTTCTGTTTGCCACTCCTCTTCGAGCGCATTAAATAGCGCTGCGTCAGGACGACTGGTGAGAAGGAATTTGACGTTTGGCGGAAGTGGGGAGGAATGCTGACTGATGAGGTTGAGGAACTCCACTGCGTCTTGCGTGTTTTGGAATTCGTCAAGTGCATCGACAATAATCAAGATAGGATGAATTTGAGATTTGAGATTTTTTAGAGAGTTGATGAGAAGTTCTTCGAACTGTTCCTGAAGGCTTTGGTGGACGACATCCCCATTCTCCTGTACGCTTTCGAGGATTGCGCTACTGACTTCGGGGACCGGACATCGTGCAAGCTGCCGCGCTAGAACGCAAACAAAGAGTTTGTTTGATGCATTTCGATCCCGCCGAACGTGGAAAATGGCAGACGCCGCGCGGCCCCGCCACTTTTGTGCCACTGTTCGAGCGATAGTCGACTTCCCGCGTCCAGCCATTCCTTTGATTAACAGAACGTGTTTTGGTCCAGAGAAATCCACTATCCACTCATCAATCCGTTTCAGAATTTCAACTCTCGTGCCGGAAAGGCAGGTCGCGTTTTCAATCGAGTTGCTTCCTGCTCCATAATCTCCGTTTCCAAGACGATTGAGTAAACCGTCGTTTCCTAGAAACAAAGTATAAGCAATGTGTAGAATAGCAAAGGGAGGTCGCTAACTCAGTTGTTCAACTAGTGCCGTGATATTAAGGCTGGCAAGAACCTGATAGTCCCAGCAAATTTAGCTGGTTTGGCGACGGACCTCAGTGTGTCACTGACCTGCATCCCCTCGAATGCGTTATCTATTGCCTTTTTATACGCGTTCAGTGCTTCGCCGTGCTCGGTTGCGGAGAATGCTCTCATCAACCGCCCCGAGGACTCCCATTCCTCCACATGCGTCCGCAGGCGACCAATTTCCCTAGGAGGGCTATTAGCTCTACTATTCCAATCCCGCAAGATATAGAATAAGCTAACCTCTTTAGTTTGTTGATCTGGGTCGCTAGTTCGTCCCCTCGCTGCTCTTCCGACCGGGCCTCAAAGTACCCCACGAATTTGGACAGGGTTATGACGCGTTCTCCCAGCTCCTTCGCCAGCTCCTCGTTTTCATCCATTTTCTATATTTGTTTATTCAGACTATGAGCGAGCAAACACGCTGAGCCACTTACCTCTGCCATCCGGACCACGGCCAATCCCACCTTCGCCGCTGCTCCTACGTAGTTTCCTACGATAGGAATAGTTCCAGATAGAACCTCAACGGTTTTGAAAGTCTTTCTGGCCGCGGTTAGCACTCCCGAGTTGACTAAAGTCTCTCCGCCTTGGGGACCAGGGCCCGCTGCCGAGTCTTCTGTCGAATTGGTATGCGGGATCCGTCCGTGGCGGGTGGTAATCTGTGGTGAAGCGGCCGTTGTCTCGCGTTGGGGAGTGCTGTTGTCCGATTGCCCCTGGTGACCTAGTTCGCTGTCCCCTTCCAAAGCGGTGCGTCCTATTAGCTCGATGAGAGTTCTGCTAATAGGTTTCTCAGATACTTACTCTGGCTGTCAAATCTTCTCAGGCGGACCTAAATTGCCGAGAGATTTGTCTATGCCCGGTGCAGAGCGGGTGCACAGCCACTCACGAAAACAGGCCCCAAGGCTTTTTCGACGCCTTCCTGACAGCTCCGCAAGGTATGGGAACACATCATAAGATCCCATGCGCCCCATGCGCCCAAGAGTCCTGTCTTTTCCCTCCCGTAATTCAGTGAAGCACTCCTCAGTTTGTTTCGTACCTCCTCGAGGCTCCTAGTTTCACGGTTGATTCAGCTCCAGACGAACGGTAAAGGAAGGAGCACGCACTGAACGAGTCTCTCAACAGCCACTATCAGGTCTGATGGCAATTTCGCTGCATCTTCGGGAAGGTTTCGCAGATCCGGGACAATATTGATGGTTTTCCGCAGCTCCTGGGCAGCTTCGGCTGACTTTAGTGGCCAAGTAATGTTCTATAGTGGTGTCAGACCGATGTAAGAGCAGGAAATGTGTTTTCTACCTGGATGAGGGCCAAGACTACCTCCTTGGAGGAGCCAAGTCTGTCGTATAATGTGGGGCATGAGATGGCGTTGCTCGTCAGAGCAGATCCGCGGGAGGAGTGCGGAGGAGTTGAGGGGGGCTCATGATCTGTTGTTCTCTGTCTAAGCGCCATGTCGACGAGCGCTGGCTTGAGAGTGGGGAACGAAGTGGGTTTAACGGATGGTGGTTGAAATCACGGCAGCTGGAATCGTAAGCAGCTGGCTAGGGGTCGCCTCAAGCTGGACAAAGGAGCTTCGAAGGTTCTCGCGATGAGGGTCTCGGCAGGAAATTCACGTCTCGCAGCGAGAGCAAACTTCTAGTCGGGAGTTGATATCAAACTCCTTCGACGCTGACGGTATTAAATGCGACGAAGAGCAACAAGCTTGACGCGGAATATATATCTCCATTCGCTGAGGACGGGTTCCGTGTTATGATGACGGACGGCAGGCGAGTGCGACTGGACCCATTGTACTTGTTATTATTTTTGGCAGTTCAAGCAACTGTAGAGGCATCAGCGGCCAAGTATATGCATCAACCTAGCGAGGTAGATCAGTTTCAAAGACCGGAGATTGTTGGAAGGGACCGCCTCAACGGGTTCAACTTCAAACTCCGACTTATTCGGCTGCCAGTTTGCCGTAAGTCCACCGACAAACAAAGTGTTCAAGCCTCAGCCCTCCCCCTAACCAATGATCGCCACAGGTTCTACCCGAATATTCTCTTCTTCTTCAGCTACCTGACCATGTCTTGAGGTTCAAGTACGTAATTGAATGACTTCACTTCTACTGTTGGTTACGCAGTGGTTGTTGCAAAATCGTTAATCGAAGCGGGTAGTGATTCTCGCGCTATAATACCAAAGGGTACCCATGATCGAGGCTTCACTGCGGAAGGTGGAAAGTTGGGGCGCCAAGGAAGGCTGACTCCCTCGAATTGTGCAGTGCCACCACCCGCTGCGCACACCACGCAACACACCATCCCCTCGTCACCATGTCCGTTGTCCAATTTGGAAGGACCACGCGGCGGTCCCACGGTTTGCCTTTCAAGTTGTTCGACGGCCCTTCCTTCGCGTCCATTATTTATATGACGTCGAGGCCCCGATCCAACTGGACCCTTACAGCAACAAGATTAACTTACCTGGCGGCGAACATTCGTTTGTTCTCCAAGCCAGGGTCGGGCGCCTTTCACCTGTCACCACTCTGAGAGCAGGGGAATAAAGTACGCGCGGACAAGGAACGAGTGGCTAGCGCGTGACCACTCTCCACTATATATATGTGTGGCGGTGCGAGGGAGCTGGCTTGGCAGTTGTCCCACACTGGAAACCCTTGCAGATTAACAACCATCCTCCCCGTCGGTCGACATGGTACGAGGAGCCAACTCCAGGGCGTTTCTGTATACTTACATACCCACCCACAGCAGAAGCCTCAAAAGGCCAAGCCAGTCCACTTTAACATCCGGAGTTGGACAGCCTCCCTCCCTGTGGTTTGGCGGAAGGCTGCTGCCAGAAGGACGCCACTGGCTCTTCAAAAAGCGTCCAAATTGGCCTTCATCCCAGACGATACCCTTATTCCCATCATCGAATGCTTAGATGGGATGGGTAAGGCGCGTCTAATCCAGACATGTCGTTACTTCCGGGAGCTCGTCGAACCAATGCTATACCACCGCATCGTCATTGATCATTCCATCGAACGTCGCTACCCTCTCAAAAGCCATCTCCTCCACGACACTCTAGCCGAACGGCAGGACCTTCTTCCTTTCATCTTCACCTATCATGGTCCCTTAGTTCCCAATCTCATGGCACTCCAACAAGTCGTGGCTAGGGACGAAGCAACGAGGAAGAAAACACGTTGGTCTAGATTTCGGACGACTCCGACTCAGCCAACTTACCGCAAGCTTCTCACATACGAGGAACGCTTCGAAATGGCAAAGTCCATATTCAACGGCGCGGTCAACATGCGGGAGTTGCATTTCACAGACTTTGTCGATTGGTTCTCCCGGCAACTTTGGGACACTTTTGACGCCATCAAATCCAGTATGAAACTCGAAAAAATGGTTTTACATATTGGAGGAGACTCGCCATACCTGATCCCAACACTACGGGCGCAGCCTGGGTTGAAGGAACTGGAGCTTCTCCGCGGTAGAAGAGGTCCGGTACAAAGGTTACACAGCACCGACCTGCCGGAGCTAAGGTCCCTCAAGGCTACTCTTGCTGAAGCGGCAGCCATCGTTCCGGGACGACCAGTCGACAAGTTGGCGTTGATATTTTACGCTTCACGTGACGAAAACCACGAGGAAAGCCTTTTCAACGAGAACCATTTGAAGCAATTGGCGCTCTCCACGTGTGGCGTTTCCGATATAACCATTCGGTTTCACCGTGCATGCACAGACGATGTCATTGGGAGGAACCTGAGGCTTGTCGCTCGATATCTGCCCAAGGTGGAGCGCCTTTGTCTGTTTGTATGGGGCGGAGTGTCGGATACCATTGTAAGTGATAACCTCTTTGTTGTAACTCCCTTCTAGGGATATTAGCGCACTGACTGAGTATTTTCTGCTATTCTATTGCAACCTCAAGCTGTTTTCAACGCTTCCGGCGTTCGACTCCCTCCGATCCGTCAAGTTAGTCGGCATGGTTATCAAGGAGGAGATCCAGGACGCAAGTTTCGAAGATGGTTGGATTCGCAGGACCATTTATGAGCAACAAGATTTCGCAGAGTTCCTTCGAATGCTGAAGCAAGGTTGTCCTGCCTTGACCCGACTAGAGTGGTACAAGAGGGAGAGATACCACTGTTGCATGGAGCAGATTGAATAACACCGTGTAAGTACTGTGATTTGAGCGGTACGCATTTTTTTCTTAATTATGGTAGCCTTGGTTTCAGACTTAGCAGCACTTACTGAACCAATCAGATGGACCCAGCCGACCAGAAGGTACACTCCGTAGTCCCTATTCCTCACTCTCTTTTCACTCCACAGCCCACCTTATTCTCATTTCTTTTCTCTCACATATGACATTTTGTGCCCCAGATGTGGTCTGATGTAATGATTTTGAGTTGCTTCCCTGTCTCTTTTCTTCATTCCTCTCGTCACTTGCTTGCTCTGACAGTATTCTCGATCGGACAGAGACGTTATTCATTCAAATTGGACATATAAATAGCTCTGTAGCGGACTTTGGACTACTTAACTATATAATTTCAACTATGTAATTTCTAGTAGACTATAATATAGAGGACAGTTAAGTGGCGTGGTTAAGAGTCGAACTGGACCGTGGGAGAGATGGAGGTTGGGTGCACCGCCAAGGAGTGCTGGCAGTGGTTGCCACCAGCCCTTCGAACACTAGGCCTCAGCCTGGAGTCATCATGGTGCGACGTGATTCTCTTCAATGTTTCTTATTCAATGCTTACGTTCCAATTCTCAGACAACTCCAAAGCGTCGGTCAATCCGCCTTCCGTTCGATACATCGACCAAAACTGGGTGGACGACCAAACCAAGAGGGACCTTATGGAAGCCGGCCACTAAAAAGACTTCCCTGCAACGTCAAAAAGCGTCTAAAGTAGCCTTTCTGCCCGACGATATCCTTCTTCTCATCATCGAGTTCTTGGACGAGACGGAAAAAGCGCGTTTGGTCCAAACATGTCGTTATTTCCGCAGTCTTGTGGAACCTAACCTCTACCGCCACCTTTTTCTCAACCCAGTCCCGTGGAATTTTCACAAATACAATCGAATTCACAACACTCTCATGGCGCGGCAAGACCTCCTACCGTATATAGTCAGCTACCATGGACCCCTCGCACCCAACCCTCCACTGCGGGTCTCAACAATGTGGACACGGAAAACCTCACGATGGTCCAGGTTTCGAAAGCACAATTCACCATCCAGAGAGGCTGCCACCGCGAAGGAGCGATTCGAAATCTCAGAGAGCATATTCCTTCAAATGGTCAACCTTCGAGACTTGCACTTCACGGACTTTTTCCATTGGACGGCGGACCAATTGTGGGATTCATTCGACCGCCTCATATCGAGTATGACTCTCCACCGACTCGTGCTACGCATTGAAAGAGATCCTCAACGCGCGCTGTCGATACTCCGGGCACAACCTGGGCTGAAGCAACTGGTGTTTATTCCCGCAGGGTACCCAGTGGAAGGGTTACAAAACACCGACCTACAAGAGCTTACGTCGCTCAAGGCCACCCTTTCTCAAGCAGTAGACATTGTTCCAGGACGACCAGTCAAGAAGTTGGAGCTGATTAAATACTCCATGGTTTCTCAAGACGACCCACAAATTCGATTCCACGAAGACACCTTCCGACGATTGGCGCTCTCTACGTCCGCCATCACAGATTTCACTGTGCGGTTGCAGCGCCCATGGGAAGATGGAGCTGTAAGGCAGAGTTTTCAGCTTTTTGCCCGTGTTCTCCCCAGGATCGAACGACTTCGCGTTTTCGTGTGTGGGATGATTTCAGAAAGTGTTGTAAGTTCCCAAATTCAGATCTTGCTCTTTCGGGTTGCCCTGTATCCCAACTGACAGCCCGGCTCTTGACTTCTCCACTCTGCTCAGCTTCTTGAAACCCTACCCGAGTTCAACTCTCTCCTGTATGTCCAGTTAATCGGCGCCGTCGTTAAGAAAAACCCGTATGAAGGTAGTTCCACCATATGTGGACCACAAGACCTCGCTCGTATTAATCAGACATTGAAAGAGCGTTGTCCAGCCTTGATCGCAGTTGAGTGGTGCCGTAGAGAGAGACATCATTGCTGTTCGGAGCGAGGGCAGTAGCAGTAGCTGATGTCGGTACCGCAGTAGTATCATTATCGCAAGAACCCAGTTTCAAGGGGTTTTCCTGTTTTTGACCACACCGTCGCCAAGTGTCCCGTGCCGTCGCGCGCGTTGCCCAAATAAACATTGTCCGTGATGTCACTGCTGGTTCCCAGAGCCAACGACGTCCCATAAAAACGCCGGAGTTACGTCCAGAAACTCCGCTTGGCCCCTCTTCCTTCTCGCCTTCCCTTCTGCAAAACTGGGGAGGACCTTCGGAAGGCACAATTGGCTCCATTGCCGGTCCGAGAAGGCCTGAATGTCTCGAATGTCTCGCCGAGGTTTCTCGAGAGCCGAGTCTTCGCGTCACGTGCGACAGCAAAAAGGTGCAAATAAGAAGTTACCATGTCGCTGTGAGTGGAGGCTCAAACTGCCGACCTTCCTCCAGCGCGAGAGTTGGGCTTAACCAGTAGCTCGACAGTTTATCCGGGTTTAACCTGGTGGAGGCCAAGCGACGAAGCTCTACCGAGTCTCTCTCCGCACGGTGCATCATGAAGGCCTTCTGCGTCGCCCTCTGTGAGGTGCTAGGGGATGTTGCAGTATAAGAGGTGCGTATCGAGCTAATAAATGCCATAGATTCTCCCATTCTGAGTTTCGACTAACACAGGTAGCTTCAAATGAAGTCACTTGCTATTGCATTAGCTGGTCTCTTGGTTGCTGGAGTCCAAGCGCATACTCGAGTTTGGGTGAGGAATCGGTTGCGTGCCACCCCAGTTTGACTAGATCGTTGATCGGCTCATTCCCTTAGTCCGTCTATGTTAACGGTGTAGACCAAGGAACGGGTATCGGAATCCGGTTAGTTGGACTTGACCTACCACTGACTAAATCTCGCATGTTTTAACGGCTTACTATTCATGCCAGCGACCCAATCCCTCAGGGCCAGCCACCCTACGGATACAACAACTGGCCATTTAAGGATGTTCTGAGTCCAGACGTATGTCTACTCTCAGTTCCGCACATGTTACTTCATAAAATGATACCTCTGCCTCAACATAGATGAAATGTCATGTCCTCGGTGATAAACAAGACTGCAACACGATTGACGTCGTTCCGGGGGATATCGTCACATTCGACTGGCACCACAACAATCGCACAACTGCAGATGATATTATTGATAAATCCCACGTGGGACCTTGTCTTATCTACATTTCGCCCGATCCGCCGACTGAAAATAGCTGGGTGAAGCTATGGCACCAGGTACACCTTTCACTCAATGCAAACTCAAACGACTGATTGACACTTTGGATCGTTGTTCTGGATCCTAGGGCCAGTACGGGAGTAACCAGTGGTGCACGAGCAATACCTTGATCAATGCTAAAGGAAAGTTGAACGTTGCCATTCCAAACGACTTAGCTCCCGGAAAGTAGGTTCTGCATGATTCTGGCGCTTCCGATCGCGTCTCTCATAATGTTATACGACTCCTTCTTTAGCTACCTGCTCCGACCTGAGCTGATTGCCTTGCATGAAGGAGATACCATGTGGAGCCAGAACACTCTTCGAGGGTATGTGCTCAACCTTACTTTGCCTCATGTTCCTACGAGTACATCAAACTAAACGCGGCGCCTCTATTACCGATTATAGTGCCCAACTTTACTTCGAATGTATCCAGATACGTGTCGGAGGTGAAGGGACCGCCCAACTTCCTCAGGGAGTCTCGTTCCCCGGTGCCTACGCATTCGAAGATCCCGGCATCCACTACAACCCCTATGTCACAAGCCCAACCTACTACATCCCTGGTCCCACCGTCTGGTCCGGGGCAGCAGCTTCTCCCCCCGCTCCAACCTTCGGTCCAAATGTCGGAGCGAGCGTTGGGCCCGCTACCTGGAGCACATGGGTCAACGGATTTACATATACAAAGACCATTACGGTATCGCAATCCGGAACTACAACGTCGTATTTGTACACCCCGACTTGGTCCACAACGTACAATACGCCGGCTTGCGGGGGGTCTGGGACCACTACCACCAAGCCCACGACCACGACAAAGACCACGACCACGACCACGACCACAACCACGACCACGACAACGTCGAGCTCTCGCACCACTTCCTCAACGACAACGACTCGTGGCTCAACAACGACTACTGGTCCCGCGGTTTCTCAAACTCAGGTACGATGTTACTTGTGTTCTTATCTAATGTCATCACCCCACTGACCTAATGGGTTCATGATTTTAGTATGGACAATGCGGAGGGTGAGCTCTATATTTGTTATAACCCGATATCCTCTGCCCTAGCTTACCCTTTTCCCAGGCAAGGATACACTGGCCCGACGACCTGTGTGTCGCCTTATACTTGCAAGTACTCGAATGGTAAGTTTGATCCTCGGACTCATTGAAATACAAGGGGACCAAAGAGCTGAAATCTCGGGTCCACTCAGCCTACTATTCGCAGTGCCTGTGACCAAAGTATCAAGTATAATCATGGCTCGATTATTCTTGATTTTCACAGTAGAGTTCTGTAGCTATATCAAAGTATTCCCTGTGCGATCTTGAGGGTGACCTTGTGCGATCATTCTTGACCGAGGGTTTGCCACATGGTCGGAGAGAAGGGTCTGATGTCTCATGCACGACCACTCCGATGTCGGCCGTACAGTGGAGTTAGGGAGCGTTAGTCACGATTATTGCCAGGTCCGAAGTATTCGCCTTTGGTGCGAAGGCCAGCGGTGTCAATTCTTCGAAAGTGTCCATGTCCATCAACCTTATCCCTCAGGCAGAATACCCAGCCAGAATAAATTACAACCACGCTATTTGTAATTATACAGGATGTCGAAAATCGAGGAAACGAAGGATTAGTAATCCTCGGGCAACCTGCCGCGAGTTCGGGATGAACGAAGACCATTTAAAGGGAGGGTACTAGATTCTCCTTCGAACCACTAGCTGCCCTGCCTCAGTGGCATCGTCCATGTGCGCACCCAAGCACGTAAGTGGAATCTGGAGCACTATTAGGTAAAATGGCGTCAGAGACGATGTTTGAAGGGAGTCGTGGTCTTGTGTTGCCGTCGTTTGCTTGTCGAAGTGTGGCTGCTTGGGTAAGCGGTCGAGTGTAAGACGAGGGGCGCCTGACCTTCTAGCTCTTGCTTTCCTATTCTCCCAACGACCTCGCAACCACTCGCTTGCCGTCCTCTAAACCGCTTGCTACCCCCTGTTGGGAGCTGTCATTGCTATCGTGAAGTGCTTTGCTATCATTCTCATCGTTCTGGCCTTCTGGCCGATCTTGCTCAACCATGCTGTTCGCGGTGAAAACGGAAGACTCCCGCTTTCCCTCTGCCCTTGGGACTCTCTCTGACCCCATCCCCTACAGCCCCCCCCCGCCCACTTTTGTGTTCCCGACCAAGACCTGCGCCGTCGGAAGTGCCTTGCACTTGGGCACCGCTGTCCTCCAAGTCCTGCCGACCCTGCACATGGCGCACCAAAACAATGGTGCCCAATCAAGTGGTGAGTTTCCCTTCATGGTGCACCTTCCTCGACCGCCTCCTCTTACCCTCTCTCGGCCATCCCCGCTGACTGCAATTTTTCCTCTCCGTGCTCTCTGCGCAAATAGGCTGGGCTGACTCGACCGTTTCAATCTGGACTAGCTATCAGGCCCACCCCGTCCGCGGTGTAGGAAGGTTCGAACATGCTTCCCTCGACCTCGCCCACCAACACGTCCAAGCGGCCTGGAGTCGCGTTCGCAACTGTTGGCGAGTTGGTTCTGTTTGGCTGGTCGATGCGGTGATCACTTTCGCCGTGTACCTCCTATTCAGCATCACGGTCGGTGTGACCCTACTTTCAAAGGCGACCATCGAACGACGTGCAGTGCGTACTTTTTCGCGCCACCGTTGTGACGGCAGTAACTAACATACCCACTCTCGTATAGGCTATTGCAAAAACTCAACGCAAACATACGTTCGTCTCTAGCACCACTCTTCTCGAGGATTCACCCGGGCATAACGTCCACGGACTGGCGACCCAGAAGCCACGGTTGATCAACACTTTCACGCTGCAAGGAAGACTCGTACTGTCATCCGGGCCCAGTGCCTCAGACAGCTCGATCGAGTGGACGGTCCTTTTCCATCCTCGCCAACTTTATCGCCCCACCGGCTCTGCCACCGAGTCCCGCAACCTCAACGACGTCGCCAATAAACACCTGTTGAACATACTGTTGCACAGAGTCTCGTTCTAACATCCTTGGACTTTGTATCTTCCGAGCGTCTTCGTCAACGTGCCCAGAGAAGTCATTGGGGAGCTAGACTCTCCAGGCAAGCCAACGTCTGCCACCACGATTACTTGGATTGGGGCTACAGCCCAGCGTACCATCCATGAACCAGCTTTCCGACAACTTCTGGTGGGTTTTTGCTGATATATCGTCTCAAGAGTCCTTACTGAAATCGATTCAGTCATACAGCCTCCACGCAAGCCCACATTTATCTCGACCATTCCTCGTTTGGGAGGTCTTCCCAAGCCTGCTTTCCAACAAAACGCTCTTGAGAAGCGGCCACGCGGCCCAGCCCCATGGATCGAGAAGTTTACGTTGGAAGGACGGGTACTGCAGTACGCTGGATGTACCGTTCCTGGGCGGCCGGTCGAGTGGACAATCCGGTTCGACCCTCGGCGAACTTCCACCTCACTCGGGGAGGGGACGACTCTAGTAGCCGTCACCGCGAATTCGCAGATGGACAGTTACTCGTTATCCTCTTATACGGAGGCATGGCCTACCCTCTCTCGACCCTCTATGTTACCGACATCCTCCTCGATCTGTCAGAGAAAGCGGTCAAGCGGCCCAACAACGTAACCAGCAACTCGCTCGAGCTCGTCATCGTGACCACCAGTCCTCTCCCATCTGTACATCACACGCCGAACGTTAAGACGACCATCGACTACGGGTCACCTTCAATTGACGTACTTGCCGCTTCTACCCAACTCGGAGCTAGGGCCGAGCCTGACGCCCCGGTGGCAGTGGGTCTGCCTGAGGATAGGAGCCTGCCGAACGCGTTGACGAACCCATCCATGTCAACACAGAGGAGAATGCAGAAGACTTTGAGGAATTGCTTGGTTATAGCAACAGTCATACACCGGAGTCGGAAGAAGCCGAACCTGTCACTACGATCCCGGAACCTCTTCCCTCACCCAGCCACACCTCGCTCGACGCCACCTCCGATGATTTCACTCATGAGCAGAGGGAAGCTGTGGTTCATGAGCTCCGTTTGTTGTTCCACGTTTTAGAGGAGCAAGCGTGCCGAGGTCAGGCACGGACGGCTTGGGCAAGTGCTCCGACGGAGGTCAGGGAAGAAGACCCGGTCGAGCAGGTTCCTGTGGAGGAGAATATTCAGCAGGACACGTTCGAAGAGACTCCCGTTGAGGAGGATGTTCAGCGGGAGATGGAGGAAGAAGCTTCTGTCGAGGACGTTCAGAACGAGGAAGTGCACCAAAGGAGGAAGCGCCGTGGTGGAAAGAGAAACACGGCGTGGAAGAACAAGCGTAGACAGGACAAAGAGGACAGAGAGCGGGATTCTGAGGCTAGTCCCTCGGGCTCGCGATAATTGCGCTTGCTGGCGCCTCATTCCGCCTACTCCATCGCCTTCTTACATCGAACCATCACCTTTGGTCAACTCGTCAAAGAGCAGTGCTGGAACTCAAAGCATCGACTTTCCAACGATCGTCACTCGATTCTACAAACAACAGCGCTTGAAACCAACAATCGATTCACAAGAATCGCCACTAGAAGACGCCTCACTCGACATCTGGTTCACCAACCTCGACCTTCGCGCCTCAAACTCTCAGCACGAAGACAGAACCAAGTGAAGCTCGATCGGACAAGAAGCAGCAACCAATTTCTCCTCTCTCAACAAACCATCAACTCGGCTCTCCGGGTGGTGGGAGCATCCCGTCGTGAGGTAACTTTTTTCCTTCTAGCCTGATTGAAGCCCCCAGTACGGCTTACCAGGCGTAATTACGTGGTGGCGAGAGTATGGAATTAAGAAAGCGTTCCTCGCCTCGTGATCAGCTGCGGCGCCTGGCACTGACTGTGGAGGGGTCGTTGGACTTGCTCTTTCTTCGGAAAGGTGGGTGACAAACGACCTTAGGCGCGCGTGGGCACTCGCGAATGCGAACGTGTACCCGTCCCCGACTGTTGTGTCGCGGGGATAGCCCCCATGGTAAGGTGATATCAGGCCGGCTAGGTGCTCTTTTGAGAGAGAGAATGTGAGTTGGTCTGTCTGTTATTGTCCGAGAAAGGTTCGTTTGGCCTCTGGTTTGGGGGTTGGAAGAGAGAGAGCGGTGGGCAGGATCGTTTGAGACTGTCCTGGTGGAATTGCCGCTATAAATTGACTCTTTCCGTCTCTGTTTCGTCGTCCGTCTGAAGTTTCGGTTTCGTTTATTCTCTTTCACTTGTCTTGTGTCTCTCATCCTCTCACCGGGTTTCCCTCTTTCTTCTCGTACTTGTACCTAAAAAAAATTTCATCACTACTCCTCATCAGACCCCATATACATCCGGAACACCCAACCGACAGGATTAATCAAGCGAGTCGCTATCACGTGAGTATCGCCCCAGGTGCCTGGCGCGAAGGCTTCACCATGTTTCCGCCGACGGCAATCAACAAATCCTCTTCAGCTTTTCCTCATCTCCTAGCAATCGGGCTAACGCTCCTATGCCAGTAGACTAAATCTTTCCACTGCGCGTCTTTGTCGAACCCGAGCGGAAGCATCAGGACTTTTGGAGGATCTCGCGAGTGATCGGGATATTCCCGAGCACTCGAATGCTCGACCGGGTCTGTCGAGCGCGTCGAGTGGACCGAGTGAGTGGACCCTCTTAATTCACGAAAATATTCGAATCACAAACCCTGAAATATCATTAAACTTGTCACAAAAGGGGTCTTCTCACATGACTACTCGACGTGCTCGGCGCACTCGACACGCTCGGTCGAGTGACATTCGACTCGAGATTGTCTCCCCGACTGTCCAAGAGAGGCTTAGGATGTCAGCTCACTCGAGGCGCTCGGTTCACTCATGAGTACTCATGAGCGCGTCCCAAAAGTCCTGATGAAAGGTGGCACGTAGGTATGGAACTCACCCCTGGCGAGCGCGGGTGTGGGGTACCAACAGGGATCGCTCTCTTATCTTCGCTTCAACCGAAGGTCAATCAACAGTTGCGGTCGCTGTAGAGCATTCGTTCGTAAGAAGGCTTGAAAATTAAGTCCTGATGTGACTATATGATTGCGTGTACGAGTCCTAGGTCGAATGACGTCACTGAAAGGACGGGACCCCCGGAAACCGGGTGCTTTTGGATCGAACCTCCCTACACGAGACCTTGGAAGGACAGAGGTCTTGTGAGACGTCGGAAACTTAAAGTATGACGCATCACCGTAAAAGCTATAGCTGTCTGGAGGACGGAAACGATGAAACTGCGGAGGGACGAAACCCACCCTGAAATAGGGGGTTTTGGATCTGAGCGCTTTCAGGGGTCCACCGTCTGCCTCCACTCACTGACTCCCCTCCCGCGAGACTCTCACCTCTCAGCTTAGTTGTCGCAGTTTCAATCTTATTTGTATTCAATCGATCAAAGCTTCAATGGATTTGTCTAAACTTTCCATTGCCGACTCTGGTCTACCGGAATCTGATGCAGGTAATTTCGAGGATCATGGGTCTCCGCTAAGCCAAAAATTGGTGCGTCATATTCAAGTCCTGAAGCAGACCATTAGTAACTCACCGAATCCTTTCCCCGCCTAGAGGGATAAACTTGACAAGCTCGTGAGATGGCGGATCGACCCTGCCTTGATCGAATTCATGGAGGGCACTTCCGAGTTTGAAGGAGGACACGCGACGGTCTCGCGAGCGCTACTGACTGTCACCTCCGCGACTGCGGGTGAGGTTAATGAACCCAAGAATTTCGAAGCCGGAGCGAAGTCTCGTGATGGAAAAGTCCAGAGGAAGGTCCGTTGTGAATACCATACTCTCCCTTTCCAACAAGGGTCGCTGAGCAGCTAGTCGATCCTACCTGACAGGCCGTAGCAGTGAAGAAACTGAAGACAGGCCACGGAGATAATTCAGAACGAGTATTGGAGGTGAAGCCTAGTCATTAAATCGCGTTTACGTCCGGGACAGGGCTAAGTCCTTTTCAGTTGGCACTCAGGGAAGCGGAACTTCTCGCTGGGTTGTCTTTTACCCATATTATCAAGCTCGAAGGATTCGTCGAAGACTTGCCTAAGAATAGAATTTGGTTGATATTTCCTTGGGCAGAACATGGGAATTTGAAGGACTTTGTGGCGTCACAGGATTGGGAAATTCCTGAACGGATCTCGTTGGTATGCTGGGACAGTCCCTATCAAACTACCGCTTACAAGTCGTACCCCAGATTACAGCCGTGGCTAGCGGAGTCGCATATCTGCATTCTCGAAGTCCTCCTATATACCATGGTGATCTTAAGTCGGTACGCTCGGATGTTCGAGCCTGCGTCCGCGTCCAAGCTGACCTAGATGACATAGATCAACGTATTAGTGACCTCAGAAGTCCGCGTAGTCATCACGGACTTCGGTTCCGCTAGGCGCTTGACAAGAAAGGATTCGAACACGCAAACAACGGAAACTAAGAAAAAGGAGCCGTCAGTACTCGAGTTCCAGGCAACATTCTCCGCCACTACTAGTACCATGACCTTTACGGGAAATGAGTATACTCTCCGCTGGGCTGCACCTGAACTGCTCATGGATGACGAACCCGACCTGTCGAGCGATATCTGGGCATTAGGATGGATTTTCTATGAGGTATGCATTAACTCGGATAGTACTCTTAGATGGAGCGCGTCCTCACCGCTGAAATAGGTTATGACCAATTCCATTCCATTCGAAAATGTTCGGAAGGACTCCGTGGTCATCAAGCACGTCATTGACGGAAAACTTCCTTCCGTCACCAAGCACATTCGCATGTCATTGATCCTGAACCTTTGTTCCTTAATGGTCAAGTGTTGGAACATTGATCCCACTAAGCGACCAACAGCTGAAAATTGCCGAAACTGGTTGAATTGGATGGTGAATATTTTGGGTACCGGGTTGCAAAAGCGTAACTGACGCGCCGTGATCTAGCCAATGGTCAATCCCGTCCCACAGCGGGGCTCGGATCCAGCGGTTGCTAGCGCTAGATCTCCTCAGCTTCTTATGAAATTAGGAGACATGTGCCGAGATCAAGATGACTGCATCAACGCGTCAAAACTTTACACTGAGGCCTTGAACATCTACAAGGAGACCTCCAACAATGTAGGAATGGCCTCCGCTCTGTACGGCCTCGGTCAGGTGCACTGGATGCAATCGGAGTACAGCAAGGCTGCGTCGTCGTACTCCCAGGCTTTAGAAATTAGTACTGCCATTGGCGACAAGCCAGGGAGATGTCTCGCTCTGTGGGGTCTCGCTAAAGTCCATAGCGATCAAGAGGAGTACAGTAAAGCCATCGCGATGTACTCGGAGGTCATCCAAATCTCTATCGACCTTGACAACAAATCGCAAAGAGCTCTTGCCCTGAGAGGCCTCACCGAGGTCTATCGGTTTCAAAGCGAGTACAGCCAGGCGGTCACTTTGGCTTCCGAGGCAGTGGAAATCTATACGGAACTGGGCAGCATGTTCGGGAGAGCCACCTCACTGTGGCATCTCGCTGAGGCGCATCGTCTCCAAAAGCAGTACACCCAGGCCACCGAACTTTTCTCCGAGTCCCTGCACATATGCACCGACATCGGCGACAGATTCGGGACAGCCAATGCTTTGTTGTGCCTTGCCGATGTCCATTACGACCAGGACCAACACGGAGAGGCAATCCCGCTTTATGAGCAAGCAGCTGAAATTTTCAAACAAATTGGAAATACTAGGAATGCCGAAGTAGCTTCAGCGCGAGCTGCTCGCTCTCGTAACCGCCTCGAAGCAGCGGGGGCCGAATGACGTTTCGCGCCGACGTTCGAGAATGCGCCTGATAGTAAATCATGTAGTAGCGATGATCTACCAAATCTAATTAGAAATATCCGGTTTCTCTGTACTGGAGCGGTTTCGTTAGAGCGGATCCTGCGCCGAAGTGGTGATTCGAAAGCTGTGCCTGGCGAGAAGCTCTGAGCACACCCACCGATGTGAACTGGTTAAGAATCTGGTCAATTTCGTGCCGGTTTGAGCCGGATCCAGACGAAGAGCGGTTCACTCCATGGATCGAAAAGCTAATCACGGAAAAGGCAATATGTGCAAACCAGTGGTGGAGGTTGCCGCGGTTTGCTTGTGCAGGTGTGGCTGCTTGGGTAAGCAGTCGGTCCAGCTCTTACCTCTTCTCTCAACGACCTGCTTGCCGTCGTCTTGGCCTCTTGCCGTCATCTTTGCGAAGCTGCACTGCGCTCATTATGGAGCTCTTTACTTTCGTCGTCTTCGTTCTGGCCTTCTGGTTGAACTTGCTCGACAGTTCTGTTCGCGGTCGAACGAAACGGTAGACCTCCCACTGTCCCCCGCCCTTGTCCCATTTCCTACAGCCCCCTGCCGGATTTTTGTCTTCCCGAGTTGCAGCGTCGGATATGCCTATCAGATGGCCACCGTTGGCCTGCAGGTCCTAGCCCCGCACCTGGCGCCCCACAACAACGGTGGCCAATCAAGTGGTGAGTTTCCCTTCCCTTTTCGGTGCAACTTCCTCGACAGGCTCGTCTTACCCTCCTCCGGTCATCCTCGCTGACTATATCCTTTTCTCTCCGTGCTCTCGGTGCAAAAAAGGGCGGCTGACTTGACCGTTTCGATTTGGACTGGCTTCCAAGTCCGAGGTGTAGTTGGCCTCGGACATGCTTCCCTCGACCAAGCCGCTTAAAATCATGTTCGCCACCGGTGGCTAGTTGATTCGACTTGGTTGGTCGATGCGGTTGTCACGTTCGCCGTATACCTCCTATTCAGCATCACGGGGGTCACCCTACTTTCGAAGGCGACCGTCGAATGAAGAGCAGTGCGTACTTTCTCGCCTTCTTGACCACGATAACTAACATCCATAATCTCATATAGGCTGATGGAAAAACTCAACGCAAGCATACATTTGTCTCTGATACCACTCTCGTCGGGGGTACAGTCGAGCCGAACCTCCTCAAACTCGTCACGTCACCCAGATGCAAATGTCAGTCATCAACTTTACGCTCGAAGGAAGACTAGTACTGTCTTTCGGGCCCAGCACCCTAAACAGCCCGGTCAAGTGGGCTGTCCTCTGCCATCCTCGCAATATTATCGTCCCACTGGCGCTGTCACCGAGTCCAGCAACCGCGACACGGAGCCCGACGTCGTAAATAAATATCTGCTTCACATGCTCTTTCGTGGAGTGACG
>WSUI01000444.1:0-19589 GCA_019633595.1 Tulasnella sp. UAMH 9824
GTGAGTCTTGGCGATTATCAGACAGGTGGGGTAGGGAAACCCCGTCTTGTGTAGGCTGGACAACAGAAGAGCAGAAGCTGAAAGCAGGAGATTTGGGGTGTCGTGCGATTTGTGGTCGTTTGTCAGGCAAGTAGAGTTCGGTTTGAACTTGGAAGATGCCAAATCGGTCCCCGCGTCCATCTTGCTAGGCACGGACCCACGTCACCTCGAGATTTCCTGAGTGCCTAGATACGGGTGAGTGCAGGCAACCCGTGGCTGGGGCAGAATCCACAGGGAGCCAGTAGAGCGGCCCCTGTCGCGCGGTTCACAGTGGAAGCTTCATGGTTGCTCAGACATTTCCCCGAAATGTTCTTCCATCTCTCCCACCGCCCATCATTATACGAGACAAAGATTTCTACCAGCCGAAGTAGGTTTTATATTATCACCCAACAGGTCGGGACGGTCCTCGACTTGGGAGAAGACCTCCGTGTGGGAATCGACACACGTATAACTAAAAATAGAAACGCTGGCTTTCAGGTCCCGAGAACTATCCCTCGAGGGCGTATGTTGAAAAGAGTGTGTAGAGCCGGTTCGGCGGCCAGACCTAGCTCCGCTTGTTCCCCACAGAAAGTAAGCAAAGGCCTCGGCCGCCGGCCCAACTCAGCGCTCTGGGCAGAACGTTGTTCTCCAACACCCCCATTCTGCAGTCCCAAGTTTCTATATCCCTCATTGTGGATCGAGATTTCTTAACTGGCCCGTAACTTGGGGCCTCGTCGGCACCACTTTCTCAGGTACGCGGGTTGCAACGGTGTACGACCCCGGCACAAGACGATGCCAGACGACGGCATAAACATCCTTCGCACCAAAAGAAGTAAATGAAGCAACTACATAGTAAAAGCTTTTGGAACATTGGCACAGCCAGCGCGCGCACAAGATGGACCCCGACCGCAAACGGAAGAAAGTAATAATCGGGATTGATGCTTCGTAGCATCTCTTCGCAGCGGCTCGCTCGATCCTCGGTCCTTCCTTAATTTTCCTCTAAGCTATAAAAGAAAGATGGGCACCAGATACTCTGAAAATTTATCCCTCATCAATACGATGAAGTCTTTTGCACTCTCAGTCGCCACGCTCTTCACCCTGTACACACAGTACACCCAGGCTGCTCCCCTGACGGCCGCTATTGTCTGCCCGTTGTACTTACCGGCACCATTCCCTGATCCTTTTGAGGTTAGTTTTAAGCTATAACCAGATCAATTACCGGGTGCTAACTGCGGAGCAGGCGGTGAAGCCTGCTTTAGATGGGTACTACTTGACAGCATCCAGTATGCACAACAAGAGTGTTTTGGCCCGCGAGACATGCTGACAGCCTCTTGTTGACTGAAGATCAAAAAGCGGTTTTGGTCAACGAACAACCCCTCCAGGCCTTTACCTACAGCGAGAACGGGCCTGTGGGCTTATGGGGGTCCGCCCCCCGTCCCAACTCCTGCCCGGGGTACGGATACCTTAACATAGTCCCATACACATCAGGACTATATCAATACGCACCTCTGTAAGTTTAACAGTCATTATAGATTAGAGGTAGCCTAATTCATCAATCTTTAGAAAATGGGGTCCGACTGCTTCCACCTCCTGGAACGCAACGGTTGGAGGACACTTGACGAATCTAGGAACGCCCAGTTCAGACGTTTTCGTGGCATGCAAGTCAGACGCAGCTGATACTTATTCCTTGTTTATCACGGGTGTTGGTGCTTTGCCTGTGAGTCTGACCGACTCTGCAGGAACTGCGTTTGCTGCGGCCAACTGTGTTAGAACCAAGATCTCTGTGGCTGCCCCAAACTATGAATACGCACCGGCTTAAGTTGTAATTTTCGAGCTTGCGCTCTAATTTGATAACTGTCGTTTACTATTGCTCTCTATGTGTTCCGTTTGACGTCCTGCTGGCATGGAATTCGAATAGCAAGCAATGTTTGGCCCGAGTACACCCATGATTACCTTGGATGCCAAACAACTAAACACTAACTGCATTCTAGGTACTCTATCAATAATATTTATAAAGTACGGCGAGAAGTATCCGAAACAAGCAATGGGCGTGGGGGTTCTGGTGCGGAGATTCTATCGTAGGGACGCGATTCTGCAGATCCTCGTTCGCACGTTGCGTTTGAACATATAAACGCAGCATTTTGAGCTACTAACGTTTGCTCTACGCGTAGGTCACGTGTCAGATCCGGAAGCAAGGCAGCCAGACCTCCGATGTATGACATTCTTGCTGCTGATGCATTGGCAGGTGACACACCTTTCCTAGTACCATGCCGTATGGTGCTTAGCGACTATTAGGTAGCCGGGGCGGCCCTCTATGGTCACTTTATCCGCATGCTTGTCTCTCAAATGAGGGACCGAGGGGCAATCTACCACGGTGTCGTGACTGGAGTGACCGCAAATCAAGCCCATTCCACTACCGACTTGTAGTCTTGTTTACTGTGGAGCCCTTACTAAGACTCAGCTCTTACGATATGTCAGTGTACTTTGATCATGTTAGCCACCATAGTATGTGTACAGTAGATTTTGGTGTATATACAGTGCACACTTGCAGGCATCCACTGACCTCCAGTGCCTTTCAGAGTCGTGCACTGTAGCGCACTGTATCACAACAAACTTGTACACCGGAATTCAATGCATCGCCAGCGTACACCATTGGCAGACCCTGGCCGGCCCACTCACGCGTAAATTACTGGCCAGACACCAAGACGACTTTGAGTCAGGAAACCCTCATATTGCTGTGCTTTCAGAAGTTTGATACACTGTGAGAAGTGCTTCGAGAAGAGTGGGGAAAACTTGATACCCCCTTTGGACATGGGCGGCATGGAAATCGGCGATGATAAGACCGGCCGCAACCATCTGCGGTGCTCCGTCGAAACATGGCCACCCACCAATAACAGATGGGAAATGTGAGATTTTACGGCCAACCTCGTCAAACTATCTCCGATATAGGCTCGGCCACCGTATTTTTCGATACGTCGTAACTGGGTAGAGACCGGGACACTCTGTCCCGAACCTCTAGGAGTAAAGTCCCCAATCCTAGTCTTCTCACGACTCTAAAAGCCACTCAATCGTGGGCACCGGAAGGCTTGCAAGCTATGCGCGCGCACCCACCCTGCCCCAGCCGGCACAAACGGCGACAGGTCATCCGAACCGGCGGGGATATTTGGATCTGAACTTCCCAAAACCGTCCCCATCTCCTCATTGCCTTAGCTTCCTGATCATACTATAAAAGCGATCTGACTTAAGAAGTCCTCACCTTCATGCACCCAGCAACCTTCCCTCCATAAAGTGCTTCATGTCCAGATTCGCCACCGCCTTCTTGTTTTTGGTTTCCGCTCTTGCCTTGACTGCCCAGAGCGCTGTTATCGGCAAGTATCCAAGAGCACTGATTGCTTGTCCTTTAGTAATGCCTGCACCATCCCAGAATCCTTTCGAGGCGAGTTCACGAGGTCGTTCGAGCACTAATGCAAAAAATAACATAAATCTTGGTTAGGCTGAGGACCCCGCGTTGTCCGGATATCACTTGACAACATCAAGTCAGTTCTACAGTACTTGCGGGAGCGATTTGATCAGTGGGGAGCTAACTAGTTCTGCTGCAGCACATGGCCAAGCAGCCTTGAAAAAGACAGCAGTTTTGGCAGCCTTCGCGTCAAGCCAAAATGGCCCTCTAGGATTGTGGGCGTCTGCCGCGTCTCAACCCTTTCAGTGCTCGGGCTTTGGATACCTCAAGGTCGTCCCACCTGCACCAGACTCATCGCAATATTTTTCACTGTGAGTGCTCTTCTGAATCAGGATCTGACTGAGCTTTAAGAACTAAATTACCGTGCCTATCAGAAAATGGGACAACTCCGCATCGACCACCTGGAATGCTAGTGTTGGGAGCGCACTAACGAGCCTAGGGGATCCAAGCTCTAGCACCTTCGTCGCGTGCCAAGCGGACACATCCGACGTGTATTCCCTGTTCCTTAAAGGAATGGGAGCATTGTCGCAGACTCTAACGGATACAATCGGGAATACTTTTCATGTTTCCAAATGCATCCAGACCAGAATCCTTGTCCGGGCAATTGAGGCGTAAATACGTATTGGTGTTGTTTTCTGTCTGTATTAGATTATCGAGCCCAGAAAACGATTGTCGCTAAACCGAAATACTTGATGGTATAAGACCTGAGCTGCCGCGTTTACTCGGTCGGACGAGATGAGGCGCTCGCGAGTGATGCGGGTTGTGGTCCGGTGATTGGCGCGAGGACCCGCCGGGTGTTAAAATTATCCAACCCCGACCGGACATGACAGGTTGCGCCCCCACGTTCATTTCACCTTCCAGTTTCACTCGGCTCAAGATCCAATTTTAAGCATCCCGTTAACTTGGCCTGAAGATTAGGTAATGGCGACATGCACATGGGATTCCGCTCACTTTCAGTCTTCTCATGAACGAAGCGGTCCCCGCGCGTCTGGCGCCGCTATCAACTACCGCGGCTGCACCCTCTCCCGCGAAAGTGGAGGTTGAACTGGTGGAGGTACAGGAACCTCCACCCCAAGAGTCAGCAACTAATTTCCCGACCTTTAAAGGCGTGCCTTGGCTTGCATGCAGACGAAGGTGGATCCGCTCCCGTGACTTCGCGCTTCGCCAAATTGCCTCCGACCGTATGCCAAATGGCCAGGACAAATATCGACGCTAAACACAATGAAACTCCATCTTACGAAGGCCCAGATGTCTTGATGCCAGGTGACAAAGCAAAGGGCCCCATTCACGAACCAGCAGTGGAACCCTCGACATGTCCAACCCTCAATGAGCAGACCAACTCGGATCCAACACCTGAACCGCCACAGGTCCCTCCAAGAGCTCGCGACTTCGGATTCGTCCCAATACCCGAGAAAAGAAGATACCATCCCGAAAGAACTTTTCACTTTACGCTCGCGCTCAACATAATTTTTGGATTTGCCAGCACTGCTAGTAAGTGGGCAAACGTTGCATCTCGGAGCCGATCGAGGAACTACCTAATGTGTAGTACTGTCTTCGCAGCTGTCGCAAATTTATATTACTGCCAGCCGCTTTTAGGTATGTGGAAAGACTCAAAGGCCTGTATGAACCTGATACAGAGCTGACCTTGGCTATAGTCGAATTTGCTCGGAGTTTTCATGTATCAGAAGCAGCCGTCTCGTCTATCCCTACCATTACACAAGCTGGGTGAGTGCTTTAAGCAACGCTAAGTGTCACTTTATATGGCTGACAGAAGAGTGTCGAGTAGATATGCTACTGGACTGTTGCTTATCAGCCCCCTCGGCGATCTTGTCCGGCGACGAGGTCTACTCCTCTTAGTCCTTTCGGCATCCACACTAGTTGCCATGGGCATAGCCCTATCACATAACCTCGTCTCAGTTCAGGCACTCTCCTTCTTTCTTGGCGTAACTTCCGTGACTCCTCAAATCCTCATTCCCTTCGCCGGTGACCTTGCCCCTCCCGAGCGCCGCGGAACAGCAATATCTATCGTACTCTCTGGACTACTTCTGGGAATAATCTTTGGGAGAGCAATCGGAGGGGTGATAGGCGATGCTTCCAGTTCATGGAAGAACGTCTACTGGATTGCGGTTGGACTGCAGGCCATAGCCCTGGTTGTCCTCTGGTGGGTCCTGCCTGATTGGCCAAGCAAAGTAGAGGCTCTTCCAAGGACGAAAGAAGGGGAGGTCGAACAGAAGCGACCGACATACTTCACGATTTTGTGGACCATGGCCAAACTGGCTGTCACGGAGCCGATTTTGATTCAAGGCTGCCTCATCAATCTAATGAACCAAGTTGTATTCAGCAGCTTCTGGGTCACTTTGACTTTTCTTCTCGCGGGATCACCGTTCAATTACTCCACGTGCGGTAGTCCTCCTTGCAAACCAGGTCGTCCTCGACACTAATGATTCTCCATTCTAGACTTAAGATTGGATTGTTCGGCTTGGTAGGCGCACTAGGCGTTTTTACCGCACCCTTCGTTGGGCGTTTGATTGATGGTTTAGTTCTCTGGGTTGGAATACTTGTTGGGGTGCTATCCGCCCTCGTGAGCCAGGTCGTACTGGTCGCGGCAGCTGGTTTCAATATCGCCCCAATAGTTATTGGATGTTTCGGTAAGTGTCCCCTCTCGTGAATGGGTCATTGAGCCCTAATTGTCGTTTACCAGGTCTGGACATTGCTCTGCAGGTTAGAGCCGATGTTCCAGCTTCCCGATCGAGCCGTCCTAAGAATACATTTCCAGCTTATGCAAGTTTCCATTGCTGCCAGAATCTATGAGTAAGGGTTCCGCATCTCAATATAAGGCTCCAGCTTCACACTTGTCATTTAGGATTGATCCGGCACTACGAGCTCGGCTCAACGCGGTCTTTGTCATCTCGGTAAGGGCAGTCTCCGGTATCAACAAGGAACGCCGATATTGACCAGATTCTGCTTGAATTTACTAGGGCTTTACTGTAGGTGATTGTCAACTTTTCTCAATCATATCTGCCTCACCAAGCTGCTCTCTAGGGTCAGGTCATTGGTTCCGCTTTGGGAAGCCATGTCTATTTGTCTGCTGGGTGGAGGGCGAATTACGGCACGTCGATTGCATTCTGCGGTGCCATGGTACTGGTTCTATTGGCTCGTGGGCCTCATTGTGAGAGGCACACGTGGTTTGGGTGGCAGGGTGGAGGACGGCTGACGAAGGAAAGACTGCGTCCGGCGGCTGATTTAGAGCAAGAGGTAGAGAAGGGAGCCTCGTTGTCGCCACATGAGAAAGTATAATCAGCGGCTCCGTATGCACTCTTTAATGAAGGCCCTCTTTGCACACGGAGGCTGTACAAGTGAGCGAAGAGTCAAGAGAATCTTGAGTCAAATCTCGCGTTGAGGGTGTCACTGCTGACTAAGCAGAGGCAATAAAGGGGCAGGGATGCGCGAACAAGCAACGTCCTTAACGTCTCCCCCACTGCCCCAGACCCTTTACGCGCACAACGACCAGCACCTCCTTTTACCACCTTTCCCTAATCAAATCTCGATCATGAGCGACTATATGTCAGAAGAATCCGACGGAGAGTACTACTATGATGATGACGAGGTTATGGGTTCCGACCGTGGTAAGTCGATCGCAAAGGAACGCCGTTCGAGGCGCGTTTGTCCTGCATTTCCATAATGATACTCATGAGAGATGCTCCCCAATAGCTGAGGACGAGGACACAGAAGAGTCAGCGGGAGAGGAGGGCGACTATGGCAGTATGGAAATGAGTGTGACGGCATTGAGCAAGCCAAAGAAGAAGGTGTATGAGGTCGACTTCGAGGTCCTCGCATCAAGCGATATCGATAAGACCATGGCAAAAGAGGCTGAGTTACTCTGCAGTATGCTGGGGGTCGATGTGAGTCTTTGCCTTGTCCACGCCGCTGGAACCCAAGGCGTTGTGGTTTGACCTGGATTCCATTTTCGACTAATACTGACATCGTCTCATATGACCATTTTTAGATCAGCACTGCGTATCAGCTACTTCGATTTATGAATTGGAACAAAGAAAAGCTTATCGACAAGTTTATGGAAGATCCAGATGCCGTCAAGGAGAAAGCCGGCATCGCTGACACACCCCCCAAATTCACATTACCCTCCGTCGCCCCACCTCCCTCTCCAGCACCTGTCGCCTCATCCTCATCCTCAAACTCCCGTAGAACAACCCGATCTTCCAACAAAGCCGCCGCACCACCACCGCCTGTGGTAGACGAAGGGTGGTCATGCCCTATCTGCTGCTGCGAACCGGAGCCGCCAACCGGCGTCATGGCGCTCGAGTGCAATCACACTTTCTGCACCGACTGCTGGCAGACGTACTTGACCGGCAAGATCAGGGAAGAAGGTGAACACAGTATTCGGTGCATGGAGTCAGGCTGCAACGAGCTCGTGCCCGATACGGTGATACTAGGCACTGTGCCTGACGCGCCCAAAGAAGGGTCGGTGGTCCTCGACAACGAAACCAAGGACAAGTTCAAGGAGCTGCTGGTGAGGTTCTTCGTTCAGTGCAACTCCGCATTACGGTTCTGTCCTGCTCCTGGCTGCGATTACACGGTCCAGTGTGCTGCGGCGAGCACAAAGTCCAGTCTGGAAACTACGGTGCCGACAGTCCGGTGTACGAACGGCCATTCATTCTGCTTTGGCTGCGGAGAGGAAGGCGATCACCGACCACTTATCTGCACGATCGCGAAGCTATGGTTGAAGAAGTGCCAGGACGATAGTGAGACCGCGAACTGGATCAAGACCAACACGAAGGAGTGCCCCAAGTGCCACAGCACGATCGAGAAGAATGGCGGTTGCAAGTACGTGATTTTTCGCGTTTTATGTGATCGAGTATGTTGACGAATATCTCCTACAGCCACATGACGTGCAAGAAATGCAAGAACGAGTTCTGCTGGGTGTGCATGGGTCCTTGGTCTGAGCACGGAAACGCGTGGTATTCGTGCAACCGCTACGACGAGAAGGAAGGCGTCGATGCCCGGGATGCTCAATCTAAGAGCCGTGCCTCACTTGAGCGCTATCTTCACGTACGTTTATATTCGCGATCGATGACGTCGATATGTTGTTGAAAGACCTCTACAGTATTATAACCGTTGGGCCAACCACGAACAGTCAGCCCGTCTGTCCCTGGACCTCTACGCAAAGACCGAAAAGAAGATGCAGGAAATGCAAGAAACATCGGAGCTTACATGGATCCAGGTTCAGTTCGCAAAGAAGGCCGTTGACGAGGTGATCAAGTGCCGGATGACATTGAAGTGGACATACGCGATGGGCTACTACCTCGGTGCGTCGAATTGCCGGATATTCTTGGCGTGTTGGTGGCGTTCGCTTGGCTGACACAATTTTTTGTCCCATTGTCTATAGAAAAGAGCAACCAGAAGGAGCTATTTGAAGACAACCAGCGAGACTTGGAGAAGGCTGTTGAAGCCTTATCGGAGCTCCTGGAACGACCGATCGAGCCTGAGACGGTTGCGTCATTGCGTCAGCAAATCACTGACAAGACTGTTTACGTACTCAAACGTAACGAAGTGATGCTTGAAGACACAGCAAACGGATTCCTTGAAGGTCGCTGGAGCTGGAATACTTCCGTCTCGCTGTTCGATGAGTAGATCTTAGTATCGTAGTGCTTTTGTTCTTAGACCGTCGACGTTCTGCTCTGCTTTGTCGCGATCTCTCTCTGTTTTCCCCCTTCTCGATTTCTGATAGTTAATAACTGTTTCATGATATCGTGGTAGATCCTATGCAGATAAAGCTGTGCGGGCATCGGGATACACGGCGCCGTCATACGCGGCTATCGACCGGGGGGAGGCGCTAAAATGAATGCGTGGGCGGCTTCCGACGGATGTAACGGGGATTGTAGAAAAGGCTGGGCTGCGGTTGCTGTGTCGAGGTGGCCATCTTTCTACATCGCCCCCTTCACCCTCTCCCACCTGATAAAACCTCCTTCCTCCATCTACACCATCCCCTCCCTTCGTTAGTCCCTCTTCTTACCTCTACTCACCCTACAACCATTTCTTTTATCTTTTATACCGCCAACCCCCTAGTCGCCTCCTTGCTGTTCCGCTTCACCAGCGATGCTGTATCTTACAGCAGATAAATTCCCGGTCTGTGAGTCCACCGTCACCCGCCATACCTTATCGGATCACCTTGCTGATGGTCTATTGCGCGTCGCTCGCTTTCCTGATCTCTAGTCGTGCCGTTCGGTGTCATCGGGTAGGTCGACGTCACGCCTTGTTGCGAAAAACGACAGCGCCTCATGTCTGACATTGTCATCACCTCCCCCTCCCCCCATAGGTTCTACCGATACCTCTGGTTCCTTATCCGTGTTGCAGCATCAGTCGCGTATCGCCCAGTCCCATTACCCATCAACCCAACCTACATTGCCGCTGAAGACGTCACCATCATTGTGCCCACCATCGATGCCGGAGAGGAGTTCAAGCAGGCCGCGCGTTCATGGCTCGTCGGAAAACCCAAGGAGATCATCATTATCACGGAAGAAAAAATGAAGGGACCCCTTCAGGAGCTCGCCGATGCTGTCGATCCCCACCGCATCCGCGTCTTGACTGTTCCGTTTGCCAACAAACGGTTACAAATGGTTCACGGTATCCGCAACACGACCACGGACATTATCTGCTTCGCCGATGATGACGCCATCTGGCCTCCCAAGATGTTACCCTACATTCTGGCTCCCTTCGAGGACCAGAAAGTCGGCGGTGTCGGTACATCCCAGCGTGTCCAGCCCGTTGGTGATTCGATGACCGTCTGGGAGGTTTTGGCCGCTTTCCGTCTGACCATCCGTAACATCGAAATCTCCGCCTCCACCCACATCGACGGCGGTGTTCCCTGCTTGTCCGGTCGTACTGCCGCTTATCGCACCATCATCTTGAAGGCCCCCGAATTCATCCACGGCTTCACCAACGACTTGTGGCTCAACAAGTACCACTTGAACTCCGGTGACGACAAGTTCCTTACCCGATGGATGGTCAGCCACGGATGGAGCACCTACATCCAATGCTGCCACGATTCAGAACTTCTCTCGACCATGAAACCCAACTGGCGCTTCTTGTTGCAAGTCTTGCGATGGACGCGAAACACGTGGCGCTCGGACCTCCGGTCTCTCTTCATGGAACGTTACGTCTGGACCTCCCACCCTTACTGCGCATACACCATGGTATGTCAACGCCTCGTTTTCCGCTGGTTTAGTCATTAACCTTATCTCCCCACTCAGGTTGACAAACTTTTCAATCCCTTCACCCTGCTCGTCGGACCTGTCCTTGTCACTTACCTTTGCGTAAAAGCTGCTAAGGGCGATTACCACCTTGCCGTCTGGTACGAAACTTGTCGTTGAAGCCTTGACGCACGATCACTGACTTTGATCGGTTCTTTGCAGGAAAATCATATTGTCTTACATGGCCTGGCTTACCGTGACCCGTACCCTCAAGCTGCTTCCTCATTTGTGGAAACGGCCTCAAGATATCATTCACGTCCCTGCCTTCATTGCCTTCGGTTATTACTTCGCCATCATGAAGCTGTACGCTCTGTTCACCCTTCACGAAGTTGGCTGGGGTACCCGTGCCGGTATTGGTGATGCCACCCAGGCTCTTAACGCCCTCAACGCCCAGAACGCCCCGGGAGGAGGAGCCCAGGAAAAGCCGTACGACCCGGAGGCCGCTAACTACGCAAGCCAGCAGCGACGATAAGCGACTTGTTAGTTCAGTCTTCTGGTTGTTTCCTTCCCTCCCGTCTGTATCTATACCCGCACACCTGCATCGTCAGCGGACAATTCCAAAAACCTGTCCTTTCCCTTCGCTTTACTTCTTTTTCTATATCGATCCTCAATTCACCACCTGAGCTACTCATACATCTCCCTTTTTGCATTTGCTCTCGAAAGTGTTTCTATGCCTCTGCTCGTTCTTCAAGCTTAACATGCCGTAATCCTGTTCACTTGGAAAGGAACGGACTCTTGCTTAATATATAGAATGATGATGCGATGATGCGAAATCTGCCATTAGCCTCAGTTGTGGATGCTGTCTCGGAACGAGCACCAACGCCGTTATTGGACCCATGTGCGATGAAGCGAAGAGATGTAGATGCGTAATCAGACATCTATTAGAGAGCGCATGATACACAGAATCGGACCGAAATGGATGAAAGTGGAATACCGACTCTAATTTGTCTTTCCGCGCGCTGGGAGCAACGCAACTGAGAGTCGACGAGATGCTACACCAGCCACCTGACCAAGTCAGCCTTCCAACGGGCATCCATTATCGGACCATACCTCGGAAAGTATCTTTGGGTCTCCGGATAGATAGAAGGTCGCTGTGACCCAAGGGGGGAGCAAAGAATGGGAATGTCAGCGGAAGGAACTCATTTTATAAATGGACGATTCTCAACTCACATGAAGATAAGCATTATATGCTATATGTCGGATATGCGCCACTTTTGATCCAATTTGCACTAAGCTCCGCCGTAGTAGGATTGTACTTGAGTCCAGACTCACCGGGATTTACCTCGAATTTGGGGTGAATCCTAGTGACTGCGTTTATCGCCTCCGGGTCTGACCAGGATTGTGCAATATCCACCACCACACCGGTGACACCATATTGAGGCTCTGATCCCGGTAATGCTTGGACCGTGCCGGGAAGAAGGCATAGCTGTTCCGACAATAACCACAATAAAAATAAAATGAGGCGGTGCGTTCAGTCGGACGAAGATTTCGTATAACTCACTTCCGGGCTGTAGGAAAGAATTACTCGAGATTACAGATATTTAGCAGTGCAATTGGTTGTTATCGGAACAGGGGGGTGCGAGAAAGCGCGCGCCTTCGAGACAGGGCTGCCAAGAGGAGACAGTGATTGACGATTTCGAGTTCTTCATGAACAATCCAACATATAGCATTCAAAACGAGCACAATCACGGTACAAGTACAAGAACAAAGTATTTACAGCATAATAGAGTAAATCGTGTTATAATAACGTAGAAGCATGGTGGCGAAATCGAGTTGGGATGCTCAGACGGCTCGTCGATCCACAAGACTGAAAGTATGATAGGGGGTTGGAGGTTTTTAGAACTACACTTTGGTTTCATGAGCAGCCGAGGGTGCGATGGAGGGTGTTCGCTGTAAAGGCAAAGATTGCCCAGTCGTCAATCATCATCAGCCGTGGAAGACGAAATGGCCAAATGGACGTACGCTCAAAACGGAAATATGATCGGGCATCATTTCGAACGCCCCGTTGGCCTTGATGCCAATCGTGCTCTCGGTATCAGCCGAGTCGCGCTTGCCCTTCGCCATTCTCACGACGATCTGGGGAATGCTCGAGTTTCTCCTGTGAGGAGGCTTCCTCGAGATACCTCGACCAAAGGACACGCAGCCGAGGAGGGCGAACAATCCGAGAAGCATCGCCGCAAGGACGAACGCGAGGATAGCTCCGATGACGCCACCAACCGCGGGCGAGATGGAATGGCTTTGCTGGGAGTGCATGTTTGAAATTTGGTTCATGAGTTCGTCTGCGTAGGCAGCTTGAGTTACGACGTCGCAGCTTCGCGCGAGGGACGTGTTGCAGGCTTGGCACCAGGAAAGAGCGTCGGAGATCGCGTATGGCTAAGAATGAGCGGACGAAGTCCAGTAAGTATAGAACTGCACAAGACGAAGGAAACAAAGCCTAATCTCACTCTCATGGCGAGATTGAATGTTGACAAGGGGATATCGTAGTCTCCGTCCTCGTGGCCGAACATGGGGTAAGGCATAAAGTCGGAATCTTCAGTACCGTTCTTGAAGTTGAACCGAATGTAGAGATCTGTTCCACCGATAGGCTGGCGGATTTCCAGCGCCATAGCGGCAGCATAGTTAACTATGGTTGTATAGAAGGGGAGAAAATAGAAGTTAGCGTCAGGAGGGGTTTCTTAACGACAGGCAAGGGACGGTCACATACCGATACCAGCAAGCTCGGGGTGAGTAGACGTAACACCCGTCAGCTGGAAGAAGCTCAAGAACGGCTTGTAGCTTCCTGCGTAAAGTGCAAACTTGAGCGGGTCGGACTTGTTTGCCATCCGGTTGAGAAGGTTCAAGACTTCCGCAGTCAAAGTCTTTCCGCCAACTGGTGACCACAGCGAAACATCGTTAGTAGAGAAGCTTACTCTTTTTTTTGCAGCAATACTTACTATTAAGGATGCTCTCGGGGTCGGGAGATCCATAGGTGTAGAATTCGTACCAGTTTGCCAGATCGCGTGCTTGGCCGATGACCTGACCAGGAACTGTAGCGTAGAATTGCTTGTCATGGACGTAGTTCATGTTAAGATAGTCCCAGATCTAAAACCAAAAAAGAACGAATTAGACTTTCCCAACTCATGGTCGCAACGGGTATAATGCGGCATACTTCGTACTGCAAGGGATTCACGGTCGATCAGCAATCATCCCCGGTGGTTCGGCAATGTCGGAGCCCAAACTCACAATTTTGTCAAAGCTCGTAGGCCGCCCATCGGTGTAATTCGAAAGAGATTCTATGAAATTCGCGTTGAGCTGGGCTTTGGTCAAAGCATCGGGCAAGCGGTCCATCTGTTCCGCTGTTTCCACATATTCCTAATCCGGGCAGAATGGGAGGGAGCCCGGATCAGTGGCCCATTCGACCCTGAGTAACCGCCCAAAAAGACTCACAACGCAGTCCGTCCATCCGTCCAAGTACCGATAGTTATTGGGGTCGACGGTTTGGACTGACGGGGGCACGGGGTCAAAAATGGTCAGACGAGCAGGAGAAGGCGAGGCGAAGGGGGGACTAGAACTTACTGGGAACGTATTGGTAGCCCTGCAACGGCGAAATGACGTATGTGCCATCGCCAAGAGTGATATTGTTCGAGTTCGTTGCCGGCCATACGCCTTGGGTTATGGCCAATGCAGTGTCGAAGGTCATGGAGCTCTCGTCGCTCAAATCCGCCTGTGGCGAGCCCAAAGTCAGCGAAAAAAGCGGTCTGCCGATGCCGAAAAGGGACAACCGTACCCGGATAAGCGCTTGCCCATCAACGTACAAGTCGGGGTTCACTCCCGCTACATACGAAGACGACGTCCTCTTCAAGTACCGCTCTTGGATTCTTGCTCCCAAGTTGTACCCTTGAGCCTAGGAGCGGTGTAAGTCATTCCGGCCGTCACCGAAGTCGGGCTTTGGTAGGGATTCGCCGTACCTGACCCAACGCCGTGAGCTGGACATTGGAAGCTGTGTAAGACAGCTTGCCAGTAAAGGTTCCCTGCTTGTCACCACTGTCGACGGTGGGCGCGTGAGCGAGCTGAAAGGGGAACGTGACGTCAGGAAGTTTTGCTTACTGCCTAGCGAGGATGAAGACGCCGAGAACGTTGGTGTTGTTAACTTGTGCAGTCATTGCTTCACCGTCTTTGAAAAGGGGGGGTTAACAAGGACAGATGGGCTAGTGCTGAAGGAGGGAGTGAGAGGACTCGCAAGAGCCACAAGGAGTGAGGTGTGTGTGTAATATACCAGAGTCGGGAAGGCTCTTATCTAGGAGTTGAATGATTGTGTGGCTTCCGGCCAATCAGATGATATTCAGATCAGCGTGGCGCCATCTCTTCCCATTCACACTCTTCCCGGTGAATTATGTAATACACCGAACAACCTTTTCTTAGAACCGCCTCCAGATCTTATGCTCCATCAGAAGGGATTGACGGGCTGGGCGAAATTGTCCAGTCTCATTCTTGCCAGTTTGGTATTGTGCCGCAATTTAGCATGACATTACGTGCTCGAGTCAGCTGGGCCACCTGTTTCTGCTTCGATTCCTGTATGATCGGCTAGGAACTCGAGCAGGAGCGGATGGCCGAGGTTTAACCGAAAGCTTTGGCCTGTGGTGCTCTGACCGCTTTGCTTGCTGAGCTTTAGAAATGCCACTTAAATTAGTATAGAAGAAGAAATTATAACCGTAATGAGCCCAAAGAGTCGTGAAAAGGGTGTACCCAATCGGAATTGGGTGTTCTAAGGAATGGAGGCCTGTCGTGGGGTCGGTCGATCCACCAAGATTTTTACACAGAGGGTACCGCTGTTGAGGGCTCCTCGGGCTCGGGCATGGCATGAGAAGCTGATGGGGGTGGATAGTTTTCAAGAGGTTCTCTGCAAAGAGCTCGCAAGTCAGAGTAGGACGGTTGGCTCGGGTTGCGTCCAACATACGTTCGCGCCTCCCAGACATCTTCGCTACTCCTCTCCACGCGTCTAGTAGCCCACCATTCTGCCCGCCGTTGTATCCATGCTTCCCTCCGCTCTTCGTCCGACATGGATTTGTTGCTTAAGCAGAACTTGAAATCTTGAAATTTATGGCTGCACTCTGACGTCCTGCCATTGCGGTATAACGACTTGACTTGAGCACCCAGAGCTAGAATAGCAGTAATTAGCGGAGCTTCACAGAGTTTCCTGAGAGGTTTGATAACTCACCGTAGCATTGGAAGAAAGTGTCAAGGAGCTGCATACATCGAGGGACGTCCTCGGGTTTTGGCATCTCCGCGGATAGCCGCTGAACTTCCTGCTTCACAGCATCTTCATATTGAACCATCGGATAATGCCGTCGTGTATTGATCTAGAAACGTAGTGAAGAGGTCGGGTGGAAGTGAGCTACAGCAAGAGGCAACCAAAACGAACACGCGAAAGGGTCGATCGTGCTTAGTCAGCCGAGTTGTGGGCGCCTCTCGTGAACTGCTGTTTTGGACCAGTCAGAAGATCCGCATTACTGATCGCACAGGAGTAGAACTGAAAAAATTGAAATTTTGACTGACATGATAGGCAACGAAGGCAGGGGTATGCGAGCACCCCCTTTCGAAGACGAGGCTCACGTCTTCCGCAGGATCACCGCTGTTCGTGAGATTCAGGGACTGGCCGGCGAGAAAGGATCTGAATCACAACCGGTATAAAGCCCTCGATAGTACCACTTGTACATTCACGTGGCCTAGAGCTGAACGAATGAAAGACACGACATACCTGATCTGGATTTCAACTGTGACCACCCCCGAGGTATCGGCCGAGTAGCGGGAATACCCGGTTCCGTCCAACTCCGTGGCATTCCTTACCAAAAAGTTTGGGCACCGACATAAGACGTCCTGCCAAAGTCACGCAACCACCACCACCACCATCCGTTCCCCCTACAACATCCTGTCGTCGCACCAATGACTTTCTCAGGAGCATTGACCCTCACCGACCTGAACGACTTTATCACGCCGTCCCAGGCGTGCATCAAACCCGTTGAAGCTCCGGAGCCGGAGGTGAAGAATGACGTGGGGAACGCCTCAGTAAGCACACGATACTCTTGCAACCCGCTCACCAACGGAACAAGGCATTGATGGAACGACTTGCCCTCCAACGTCCAGACTCAAATCGAAATCGACTCGAGCGGCGCATACCACGAGCTCGAGGTTGGGACGTCGAAACGGAAGAAGCTGAAGAAAGCGGAAATCAGTCTGAACGACTGCTTGGCCTGCAGGTAGAGAACGAGATCAACGTGCTCCTCTTAATGCTTGTCGAGGCACTCAATCCAAATCCCTGGTCCCACCAGTGGTTGTATTACCTCAGCCGAATCCGTCCTCATCACCGCACAGTCGCATCTTGAAGTCCTTAACTTCCTCTCCTCCAACCCACCCCCAACTTCTCCAGGCCACCGAATTCCCGTTCTTTCAATCGCTCCACAGTCACTCGCATCTTTCGCCGCTTCGATTTCCGCAAGTTCCAGCACCCCGTCGCCTCCATTGCGTAAAATCTTGCGTCGTGTGCAGGCCTTCTGCACCCAGGAGCTTGGTTTCCACCGCGTCTATGACACCACTTTCGCCCGACACCTTGCTCTCCAAGAGCACACCAGAGAATTTATGGAGCGAAAGGGCAAGCGAACGATCCTGCGGCAGGAGAAGAACCTTCCAATGCCCATGATATCCAGCGCATGTCCTGGGTGGGTGTGTTATGCCGAGAAAACGCACGCGGAGATGATACCTTTTATGAGCCGAACTAAAAGCCCTCAAGCTATCATGGGCACCTTGGTGAAGACATGGATGGGTCGAAAGTGGGGCACCAGGTTCGTTCTTTCTAGCAACCGGCAGCGTCACACCTCTCTGACAGGACGACTTCCTAGCCCTGACAAAGTCTACCATGTCTCAGTAATGCCGTGTTATGACAAAAAGCTGGAAGCGTCTCGCAAGGATTTCTATGACGACGCTTACGCAACTCGAGACGTCGACTGCGTCCTGACGACCGGAGAGTTGGAGATCATGATGAAGGAGCGCGGATGGAATCTTTCACTGCCTGTGGAGGGAGAAGATGATGACGAAGCCGTCTACTATCAAAAGGACGAAACCGCTCTCCCTGAACTCCTCCAGCACCCCGGCACGAGTTCCGGCTCGTATCTCCACACCCTCATTGCTGCCCTTTCGACACCATCCTCGATTCTCTCCTCCAAGGTCATTCGAACCGCCGACTACGAAGAATTCATCTTGAAGGACACCGAGAGCGGAGAGATCCTCTTCAAGGGTGCCAAGTGTTATGGTTTCCGAAATCTTCAAAATGTCGTTCGAAAAGTAGGGCGTGACGCTGGCGTGCAAACCGCTCGAGGCGCTGCGGGGTCAGCCGCCGCTGGTCGTGGAGGTGCCGTGAGGAGACGTGCTGCGGGAGCCAAAGCCGGAGGAGCAGCGTCCAATGCGGAGGAATCCCGGGGCTACGACTTCGTCGAGGTCATGGCTTGCCCTGGAGGCTGCGTCAACGGTGGAGGGCAGATTCGACCACCAGCAACCGGCTGGAATGCGAATGGTCTGGACGCGGAAGGTTTCCCTCGAGATTGGACTGCAGACGGAGTTGCCACGCCATCGTCTTTCGCCTCGGGCGCTTCGACCATCCCTGGCACGCCTGCATCGGAGTCCGAACCGTTCCCGAGCGCGAGCAGCTTGTCCGCCAAGTGGGGTGATAAAGCTTGGACCGCGAGGGTCGAAGCTGCGTACTGGCGTGAGGATGACCGGAAGCACTTGCCGACTCCCCCAGACTCACCACAACTCGAGTCGACGTTGTCCCCTGGAACAACTCCACCCTCGCGTTCGTCTTCTCCTGCCGCCGTGTCCGCTGGAGCCGCACCCTCCTCATCCTCTGGCGCTCCTTCAACTGAATCGGCATCAGACTCTACCAAGCTCCCGACGCGGCAGCAGGCAAAAGCAGATGCCCTCGGCTTGACCGTCCTCAACGACCTTTGCCGAGCACCTGCACCCCTTACGACGGAGTGGATGGATCATTTCTCGTCGGACGTAAGCGAAGCTAGGAGGAGAGACTTCTTCCGGACGCAGTTCCACGCCGTTGAGAGCGAGAATGCCGTTGGACTGACTGTGCAGTGGTGATACGAGACATTGGTTTGGATTCTGGATTGCGTATGACGGACCCGCTGGCAACTGTGCAACGCGTCTCGCTGTTTCTTCGTATGCTAATACTACTCTTGGTCGCCGATACGACATTGTCTCTCGTCTTTAAAATATTTCGTCTTGTACACATAGACTACTCTGGTGACTTGGATCACTAGCTACATGCCCTAAAACACCCCTTCTACGCTGCCACGCGGTTGAATCCCAGCGTCCGTGTCCGTTCCGTGTGGGAGATCTAAGTCGTCTGCAAGTTGAGTGACCGAGAATCTCCTCGAAGTCATTGACCGAGGCAAATTCACCTCTCGAATTTTCTTAGGCTTTAAGCACTGAGTCACCCTGCCCAAATTTGAGCGACGCTGGCTGTTAAGCACCTCATAACTGATGGAGGCTAGGATTATAGAAGCGGCTTCACGTGATGTAGAGCTATAACTTAGAGTCCCTTCTGGACGCTCCTCCTTTCCTCCCCGACTCTTTGTTACATAGGGGGCACGGGTTTCAAGCAAATATCACACTAAATCGAGACTTTGAGACTCGTTCGCCGCAGATTACCTAATACATTTGTAACGTTGGGAAGGGAGATGCGCGCCTAGGAAACACCCGCCGTCGTCCAGACCGGGCAATGCCTCACCTAGGTCACCCCATCGTCAAGGCTTCGGCATTAGCGTGGCCCGTCTTCCCTCCCTTACTGGTCCACCTTGCTC
>WSUI01000445.1:0-27264 GCA_019633595.1 Tulasnella sp. UAMH 9824
CTGCAGGCACGAAGGTAAGTTACGTAAGGAAAACATAGTAAATTGGACAACTCAACGATTTCTTTAACCATATGGTGTACCCCTCAATTGCAATCAGATGTCGCAGGCAACAAAGTTCAGAAACACTTCCCATTCCATAAGCTATATTTAATGCCAGATAGCATTACCTAATGCCTGGACATCCCCAATGTGGCTTGACTCAATCGGAAAGTCCTACGTCGTCGCCGCCCTAGGAGGCAGAACAGTACTAGTTCTTCATCGAGAATAAAAGGCACCCGGCCTCTCGAGTCAGCCACCAAGACGATCCTTCTGCAGACGATGTCCTTCCAGTCCCTTGCCCCATTCTCACCAACGCATGTGCTCCTCGGCGCCACTACCCTCCTAGTCCTCTTTTTTCTAAAGCAGCGTCGGGCGGCTACACAATCCTTGCCATATCCGCCCGGTCCGCGCCCTCTCCCAATTATCGGAAGTAAGTGATCTACCTTGGTATCACCTTGTGCAAGCGTCAGCGCTCGTTAAACGACCCCCGATTCATCATCTCAGATATCCTTGACATGCCGCAATCCAGATTCGCGCTCACTTGGACGAGATTTGGGGAGAAGTACGGGCCTTTGACATGGTTGACGGTTCCTGGTCAAAATATACTGGTTATCAATTCGTTCGAGGCAGCAAAGGAATTGTTGGAAACTCGACCCCTGCTCTTCGATGACAGACCCAGATTCACTATGTTAACCCAACTACTAGGTGAGCCTCCTCTAGCACCGATTGGCACGCAAGCACGTCCTAACTACCGAACGCCATCTATAGGATTGGGTGATTATGCGGTCTTCAACAGCTATAATAGCACTTGGAAAAAACAGCGCGCTCACTTGAAGCAGTCCCTCTCCGCATTGGTGGTGAAACGCGACTACTCTTCTCTATTGGAGGCTAACGTGCAGCAATATCTTGGACGCTGTGTTGCCCATCCGGAAGACTGTCTCGTCGGGATAAATAGGTGCAGCTAGGCCCCTGTGCTGTGAAAATATAACGTTGACTTGAAACCAATAACACTTTCTATCAGGATCGTGGCTGAGACAGTCGTCAAATTCACTTACGGGAGACTTAGCGATGAGCACGGCAGAGATTACATACAACTCAATAACCGAATCACCGACATTATCACATTGGGAGTCCAAGGCTATGTCGTTGACCTGTTTCCAAGCTGTGAGTCGCCAAGTATGCTTCCTGTCTGCACGTATCGTAACCAATTCCGCTCTGAATAGTACGGTATCTCCCTAGTTGGCTTCCTGGAATGCAGTTCAAGCGAGACGCCGCACGATGGAGACAAGAGATTAGACAGCAGGAGTCTACTGTGTTCGAATCCGCTAAAGCAAGTACGGTGAGTGTATGACGACTCCACCCGGTAGGACGCAGCTTCCGAACGAACCAATTTTCATCACCCAGCTTTCAAATGACCCAGAAGTGAGGTCTTCGTTTGTGTTTAAAATGTTACAAGAGCTCTACGACAAACATGACGAGACGAATGGTCCTCAACAGCTAGCCAACGAGGAGATGACGCTTGCTCGAAGCGCGCTGGCAATCTTCTTAGGCACGTTCTGCGATTACTTCAGGCAAGACCAGCGCTTGACAAGCAGTTGTAACTAAATCATTCTCTTTGACTTGATGTAGGAGGGGTTGAGACGGTAAATCCGCACTCGCGTATAATCGGTTTCCCCACTGATTTAGCTTACCCTTCAATCTAGATGCAGAAAACGACCGAGTCTTTTGTCTGTGCGATGGCCCTTTTCCCATCGGTCCAGCAGAATGCCCAAGACGAGATCGACCGGGTCGTAGGCTCGGGACGATTTCCGACATTCAACGATCAGCAAAACTTGCCGTACATCCACGCAGTGGTACTCGAAACTCTGAGGTGGCACCCAGTGGTCTCGTCTGGTAAGCTGGGGAGGGCTGTAGTGAGGCGTCTTTGCTGACCCGGAATTTGACTTGGTCATAGGCCTACCTCATGCGTCAAGGCAAGACGATACGTTCTCCGGTTACTTCATCCCCAAAGGAACGACAGCAATGGTCAACGCGTGGTAGGCGGGACATTGATCCACCGATTGCCGATATCCGGGTTGTCACACCCACTCATCCTACGTCTTACCTTAGGGGGATATCACGCGACCCAAAATACTATCCGAACCCTTCAGTATTCGACCCCGAGCGACACATTAAGCAACCACCGGAGCTCGACCCACGAGAGTTTGCCTTTGGATTGGGTCGCCGGATTTGCCCGGGGAAGGACCTTGCATTCCAGCAGGTTTGGATTATGGTTGCGTCGATTCTTTGGGCGTTTCGACTGGCTGGGGACGAAGACTTGTCATTGGTGGATGACACGAACCGGTTTTCACTCAGCTCCCTCAGGTGAGTCACCATGCCCTTGACCATCCAGTTTGCCAGCGGTTGAGCCTGATGAAGGGAAACTCCCAGTCAACCCCTGCCGTTCAAATGCAACCTCGTTCCGAGACGCGAAGGATTGGAAGCCCGGTTTTAGCTTGCCGTCGCGAAGTTTCAATTAGAATATTGTCATGCCGTCACTAGAAGCCAGAGTTATACATTGATTTGAGCGGGTGCTACTAAGAATGTATATGCCCCTGACTAAATTCAACTGCTAGCTACATCGAAATATTCTCTGCAAATGTGGGGCACTGCATTTCATCGTCTAACTTAAAACAGGCAATCTGATCCATCCGAAACGAGCCGGTTCCCTCTATGCTCTCTTCCTACCCTCTGAATTACCACTCAATGCGCAGTACCCTCTGGGGCTAATCTCTGATGAAGGTCGTTATTGGTTATTAACAAAGACGAAAATATGATAACCTTGAGCTAGTGGGCTTGGAACGGTTTGTATACGTAATACAGAAGCAAGGTTCCGAGGGTTGAAAGTTCAGGTTCTGCCCTCCTATTGGCACTAACCTCACTGATTTTTTACTACTCAGTCACTGCTCCGCACCAGCTTTAGCGCCTAAAGCAGTAATATACTGGTATTATTCGTTGCTTAAGGAATCTCGGAGGAGTTCAGTCCCATCCACAATCGATGATTGTATACCAAATCCAGCCTGGACTGTCAGTCGTGTTTCTAGCCATCATACGCATACCTCGATAAGCCTCACGAACTCACATCAGTCCTCCCAATCCAGGTGCATTGTCTTACAGCAGTTTGCATAAATGATGAGACTCGCGGAACTTGAATGTTGAGGAATGACGAAAGAGATAGGCTTTTCATTTCAAGGGGCCCGCCAATAACGCCAAGTGCCAAATGGCGCCAAGCGCGGTTATGGTACTGAGTAAGAACCATGAAGTCGAACGTGTGAATGCACCCTAAATCGGCGAAGACCCTAAAACTCAATTGATCATTTCTACTCTGAAAGAACCATTTGGGACCAAGAGTCTCATCATTTATGCAAATTGCTGTAACAACTCAGATATCCAGTACGTCAGGCCTCAATGACGTGCTTTCCTCTCACGGCGATAAGCTATCAGTTGCTTCGCAGGATACAGACCGCTACGAGTACTTCGTTTAGGTCCTATTGGTTGCCAGGCATCGGTCCGGGCCTCACCGCACGTCAACCGCAGCCAGTTTGTAGATACGATTGTTCATAAACGCAACCGCCGGGGTGCACCTCCCCATAGGAGTCAAAGAAAAGAACCTACTCCCTTCCCTGATACCGACAGCTCAATCGTTTGTATGGTCTGATGTGGAAACCTGTCTCCGGAGGCGGGGATGTAATCAGCGCATTTCGGTCGAAAGGGACTGCTAAGAGGGGTCACTGGGATGGGGTCAATCATCAGGATAAGCCCAGGAAGGGTGCAACACGACGGAACACTGTTTGCTACAGTTCTATCGATCCCAAAACATCGTTCAAGCCCCTTAGATGAGAATCGAACCCCATCCGCAGTGCTTTGTAAGCTAGATTGTCCATAAACACAACACTAGTGTAAAAGAACAGGGTTCTTCGTGTCTTTTCAGTCGGATGGTTCGATCCGACGTGGACCTCGGGCACAAATGTAACGACGCCGTCTCAAGTATTACAATCGGACAAGTTTTATGTCCTTGGAGAACATCGAGAAGCTTTACGCTGAGACTGATGGCAATGCTAGTTCAATCTTCCGAATCGCCTCTTACCCATCATCAACCCCATACCAATTCAATCGACTTACTCAGACCGACTCTTCGTCAAAAAAAAATTACTCTTTTAATAGCTAGGCTTGGCTCATCTCCCTGGAGTTAAGACTGCTAGGGAACATTGAGAAATGCAAAGGAGGGCCCACGCATGGATCCACGAGACCTGCCTCGCTACAGATAAGGCCGCAAGATGACGGATCATATTTCGCGCTGCCTTCTGATGTCAACCCATGCGCTGGGTTGGTGGCTTCGTGGAGACAGCGAGCACAACAGAAGCCCGAATTCGGCCCTCCGAAGCCCAAGAGCCTATTGGTCCTCGAATATCTGAACCGAAACACCCCTTGAACAAATAAAATTCCGGCACATCGAGAGCCGGAAAGTCCTCGGGATCGATTACATCGGTTGCCTCACTTCCCGCTGGAAGGGAAGTGTGAACCAGACAATTATGTCAGACATATGAATAAATACGCTCTACTCCATGAGGATTTCTCAATACCTTCTCGACCCATGCCCTCCCAGTCACCCTTTCAAGTCACGGTATTAGATGTCTCCTTCGTCATCGGGACTTTGCTCGTCACGTTTCTTCTCAACAAGTACCGGGGGCGAAAGAATTTGCCGTATCCCCCTGGACCTCGACCTCTGCCTATTTTAGGAAGTAAGCAACTAATCCTAACTCGATCTATGATACAATGTAGTAAATTTTCTCACGCCGACACGTTAGATCTCTTTCATGTCCCATCCTCTCGTTATGCGTTGACATGGACGAAGTTAGGGAACCAATATGGTCCTTTGACTTGGCTAGCGTTGCCGGGCCAGAATTTCCTCATTGTCAACTCGGCCGAAGCTGCAAAAGAGCTACTTGAAAGGAGAGGATCAAATTATCAGGACAGACCGAGATGGGTTATGTTAAGGGAGATAATGGGTTAGTCCCCAGTCGTCATCAACTCAAATGTCGGTATTAACACTTTTGTTCTTACTCAAGAAATGAGCCATATGACAGGCTTTAGCGGCTATAGTGCTCACTGGAAGAGGCAACGTGTTCATCTGAAGCAGGCGCTTTCCATGCCAGTGGTCAAGAGAGATTATTCCTCCATGCTAGAGACGAAGGCTCGGCTGTATCTCGACCATTGTTTTGCCCACCCAAAAGATGTTGTGGCTAGTTTACACAGGTAATTAGACTATACGGTAATGCTTGACCATCTGTGTCCTGACGTTCTCGTTACGGTACAGATGTTTGGGAGAGGTCATTATTGAACTGACCTACGGGAGTTTAGGAAACTCCCATGCTCACATTGAAAGCAGTGAAAAAATAGCGCAAGTTGTTACTCAGGCAATGCAGGGCTATGTTGTTGACCTGCTACCATTTTGTGAGTATATACATTGATCACAGTTTTTGGATCATACTGATCGAACTTCCACCTCCTGGAGTGAAATACCTTCCTGCGTGGTTGCCCGGGATGGAGTTCAAACGCTATGCTGCTAGGTGGAAGAAGGAAATTGAGGATATAAGGCGGGCCGCGTTTGAGACTGTTAAGGAAACCGCGGTGAGGATCTCGACAACTGCGATCATGGGGTCGATTCCCTTACCGGCCTCGCTGTAGATGTCCGGGGATCCCAGACTACAGCCTTCCTATATGATAAATCAATTAAAGCGGCTCCATAGTAATGAAGGAGGGTTAAAGAACGTTAAGAACCTGGAGGAGGAAGAGGCAGCAATTCACGACAGTGGCTTTAGTTTCTACATCGGCACGTATTCCTATTGTCCGTTCCGTAGAAGCCCTCGAGACTTAGTACTAACCTGTGAACATGCGATTTCCGTGCTGCCAACTCCTTCTTATCTTTATGCAGCTGGTGTTGAGACGGTGCGTACGTCCTGCTGGATCTGCAAACAGTCTGGTTTCAGCTCAACGTTGACCTAGACTGAGACCACGGTGGAAACCCTCATACTTGCCATGGCTTTATTTCCCTCTGTCCAAGAGAAAGCGCAGGCTGAATTAGACAGGATTGTTGGTCAAGATCGCCTTCCGAAGTTCGAAGATCAGGAGGCCATGCCCTACCTCCATGCTGTCCTACTCGAGACATTGAGGTGGCACCCTATTCTTTCAAACGGTGAGTTTGGAGCTCCGGAGAAGCAAAATACATGAAATATGTGCCTGTGCTCACGGGAAACCTACACTGAATCAGGTGTACCTCACACCTCCCTCAAGGATGATGTCTACCAAGGCTACTTTATACCTAAAGGGACGGCAGTCATTGTGAACTCCTGGTAAGCGGGGTTCCGTTCGGCATTTATTCGTGTTAGGTTCATATGTTGCTCTGACTTACGAATAATAAGGGGGATGTCACGAAACACGAGCTACTATACAAACCCGTCGGTTTTTGATCCCGAACGATTTCTCAAATCTAGCCCAGAGCTTGACCCGCGAGGGTTCGCGTTTGGGCACGGTCGTCGCATTTGTCCAGGAAATGATCTCGCGTTCCAGTCGGTATGGATACTAGCAGCATCTATTCTTTGGGGCTTCAAGATCACGATTGCAGAGGACGAAGCGGCATTGCTGAGGGAAGGCAGCAATACGTTCTCTCTCGATGCAATTAGGTATGTTAAAAATTGTCTTGTGAAGATATTCACCTCGAAGCGGAGCTGACCCTGCGATTTTGAGCCGCCCTGTGCCCTTCCATTGCCACTTCGTTCCGAGATACGAAAACTTGGAGGAGAAGATGGGCTTCTCTACAGCCTAGGTTCTCCTTTCTTTTTTACCCTGTTAAATGGAATAAACCATCGTGAACGATAATTACCAAGAATAATGTGGATATCTAGGCCAGATGTTGAACGACCTCGTTCTGTGTTCAGCAGCTTTGAGATTCTGCAGCGCCATGGGTCCACAGGAACACTCCTAATCAGATGTCGCCCAGATTTGGTTGCCACATAGTAGTGATATCATATTTTTGTCGTACTGAGAGTCTGCTTCGAGGAATTCGTGCCGCCAGTGATTCGACATTAAACTCATAATCGGATCACGCCTCGCAAAGCTCACCGATGGTCAAGCTCAGCCATTTTAAGAGAACTTATTATTAGTACGCGTAATCTCGGAAGTAAATCTCACATCAGAAGTTGTACATAAGAATCTTCCGCTGTGCTAGTCGCGCACGTGTGTGTCAGCTTACATATCAATTGGGTATTTCCGAGCTAAGTCGTCCTCGATCCCGGACACATCAGCCTCGACCTCGGTTCTCACGATTAGAGAGAATTTAACCTCTTGAGGAACTTCCGAGAGGCCTTGTTCTAGACCTGATGATGTAGAGGCCGCCTTTGGCGTCGGGTCCCTACTCGCTTTCATTTTCAATAGGTACCGGGTGCGAAAAAATCCGCCTTACCCACCCAGTCCTCGACCTCCACCCATTTTAGGAAGTAGGCAGCTCGTTATTGACCCATTCTCGCGCCATTGGTTGACCTGCCTCATCTTGGCACTTTCAGACTTCTTCCCATAGATAAACAGCGCGTTGATCGGGACTGAGACTATTCCGCTCCCTGATGCCGACATTTCTCGATGTCTTGAGGTATGATGCATAGTGTCTTATGAGTATATTTCTCGAGAACCGGAGCTGAGCCTACAATTTCAAGCCGCCATGTGCCTTTCAACTGCCAATTCGTTCCGCGCCTCTTGAACAAGTGGGGCTTCTCCGCCGCTTAGCTTTTACCTTGTTGAATGTAACAAACAGCTGTGAGATGATAATCACAAAGGATGAGGGGATGTGAATATTGAAGCCAGATCTCGACCCGGGCCTAATCCTGTGCTGACGGCTTCTACCGCGACACGGGGTCCGCTCAGATATCGCGAGCCAGATCGGACACGGTTTGGCAGCGAAGTAGCAACGATATTTCGCACAAAAATGTTACAGGCCGCACGAGAAGGAGCGGGTGTAGGAGCGATGCGTGCAAGGATCAAAACGAATGTAGCAGGTGGGACCAATAAAGATAGCGATAAGGATACGAATGAAAGCAGGATAGTGAGAAAGATATGTACGATCGAAGCGCTGCTCATCCTTCGGACGGTAACGGCGAGATTGCGTCGTTTGTACGACTAGTGCCCTCCTGGCTCTGCAGTGAAAGACCTGTTTCGACAAGTCGAAAGTGTTTCCGCGCCAACGGAAGCCGACGGAGTTGATGCTAACCGTCGCTTCTTCCTTCGCTTCCCCCTGAGGGGATTCACTCAATGGGTGTTCCACCTTCAAATTGGATCGGCTTCGCCAGCTGCAGGCATCCATCTTGACCTGACAGGAATCATTGCTGTCATCTCATAGTTCTCTCCATTGGCACCATGGCTCAGCACGCTCCCCGTAGGCATCCCGATCCCAAAATCTGCATCCTTTCTCCAATCCCTCCTTGAAAGTGGGTCTCCCTCACACAAAAAAGTGATCCGCTCCTATGGTAAAGGTTTCGTGTTGACCTTATTGGCTACGGAAGGTGAGAGATTATCCTTCGCTGAGTTGGAGTGCCTCAGGAGCCGGCGAATTGCCCCTGAACAGGGGATGGACCGGAAATATCGGGATCGTAAATCAAAGGAAATGTGGATTTGAGAAGGAAGCGGCAGCGAGGGGTGTTTCTACAGCTTTCGCTGGAACGGTGCCACTCGGCCGGATTTCGATCGGACCTTGACCGCGTGATACAGCGGCACCCCGAGACCAATTTCTGGCTCGCATTGCTATAGAGTAGAACAATCGTCTTATCCTTAAGGTTATCATGGTGGTCTTAATTTCTCGATGTGGAAGCGTTCGAAAATTCTGTGAGCCACAGTGAGGGGACGGATGGGCATGGTGTAGCGAGGTCCCAGTCTAATTTAAAATCAGCCTCAAGCCGCCGTATTCAGTGCCCCCAACTCATGTTCAGTGTTCACCAACGCGCTACCGTGAGTGCCAAGCGTTCTAAAGCGACTTTACATCAGTTTAAAAGGTAGTAAAGGCTGCAAAGGTTATTCGGGTGACCGTTCAAACTGAACAGTGCAAAAGTGAGCGCTTCCGGATGACGCCGCGCGCTTACGTACCCCAGCCCCCTCTTTGCCAAATCACTATACTGAGTGGTCCTAACACCCTGATCATGATACGCTCTTGAGTCTAGCAGAGAAAATTAAAATATCCATCTCCTCCGCCATGGTGTTGATGATCGTGGCACTGTACTGGAAAGAGGTACATGCCGCCGGAACGATACGCATAAGATGGGTAACAGTGGCTCATGCGAGAAGGGCTAGTGCAGCAGTGGTGGATCATGCGATACCGCCCAGTTTATGCGCCGCGTTTGCTTCTGACCAAAATGCGATCCCGCATCACGCCTCTCTACAAAAACCCCAGTGCGTGGGCGTTGCTTTCTCCCGATCGTCACCTTCCGTGCCTGAGTGCGCCGCACCTTCCGGATCCCCAATACCGGTAATTACCGTGCGGCAGCGGCGCTTCTACGCCCTCAGTTTTTCCTATCTTAGACTTCATTAACACAATAAAGGCAACTTCTCATTTCCGATTGCTAGTGCATCCCGTCTGGCGGTGCACCGTAAGCAGCCCAGAGTCCGTTCAGTATAAAGTATCCCCTGGCCTCTCCTTCTTCCGTGCAATCATGAGCACCTCCCTATCCACTAACCTTGTTACTCTAGGTGCTTCCGGCCTCCTGCTCCTCATCGTCTTGAGAAGGTATTTGCAAAGCAATGCACGTCCTCCCTACCCTCCGGGACCCCGAGCATACCCTCTTATCGGCAGTCAGTAAAGACCCCCCTTTAGTACTGTCCCACAGATTTCTCAACGCATGAATTCACGAACAGATATCTTGGACATGCCGACTGAACGATTCGTCCTTACCCACTCAAAGCTTGGAGAAAAATACGGCCCAATCACATGGCTCGTCGTCCCGGGACGAACCATTATAGTTCTCAACACCTACGACGCCATGTATGAGATATTAGAGAGGCGAGGAAACAAGTATATGGATCGGCCACGAGCGGCCATGATCCAGGATCTTGTTGGTGAGTCAAGAAACACTTGACTACAAACAAGCTGCCATCTTACGTGTTTGGGCAGGAATGGATTTCATCACAGCATTGCGCCAGGGTGATCCAATCTGGCGCCTTCACCGCAAGCTCCTCCGACCAGCTCTTTCTCTTGACACGATAAAACGTAACTACTCGGACCTTTTTATCGCCGGCGCTCACCGCTTCCTCGACTGTCTCGTTCACAAACCTGAAACGTTCCGCGCTGGTCTTAAGAGGTAGCTTTGAATGCGACGGTACCCGCAGAGTCAGAGAGGGATGGTCTGACTTTGTAGTTTACAGGAGTCTTGGCGAGATGATCTCAAATTTGACCTATGGCGCACATAAAGATGACCAGGGTAATGATTATGTCGCAAAGAACGAAGAACTCCTCGAGTACTCCACGCTCGCTTCAGCAGGCTACTTGGTTGATCTGTTCCCCCTGCGTGAGTCTGACTGAACTTCTGAAAACGTGACCACTCACCGTTCCGATTCTCTTCTGACCTTCAACAGTGAAACATGTCCCAAGCTGGTTCCCCGGTGCCCAGTTTCAGAGGGACGCTGCATCTTGGAGGAAACATATGACGGATTTACGAAACTTAATGATCGATGGTATACAGAAACGAATGGTAAGAGTTATCGATGGTCAAGGAGTACACGTGTCCCAACGCACGGTCATATGAACGCCCATTCATCGCTTGACTAGGCGGCCGGCGAAGGGCGGTCGTGCTACGTTCGGAACACGCTCGAAGAACTTCAAAAACACAAGGATGAAACTGGGGCTGATGTGACTGAAGATATCCAGGCTTTATACGACAGCGCGTTCAGCTTCTACCAAGGTATGCTTATGCTGATGTCACCAATCGGGTCCGACTGACCGAGCCGCACTTCTCCACACAGCCGCAGCCGATACGGTAAACGTTTTTCCAGCGCGGAGAAGAACCTCACAGTCGCTGACAATTGATACTACAGACTGAGATTACCTTAAAGAATTTCTTGCTCGCCATGACACTATTCCCCGAAGTTCAGGCTCGTGCTCGCCAAGAGATCGACCGCATCGTCGGAAATCGCCGCTTCCCGGATTTTGGCGACCAAGGCGACATGCCGTACATCTACGCCGTGGTCCTCGAGAGCTTACGGTGGAATCCTCCCGCACCTTTCAGTACGTTCCTGGAAGTGGCTGTCAAAGGAAATAATTTTACTGAATACCGTCTGATGAATGACAGTCGTACCCCATGCGAGTCGCGAAGATGATACGTACAACGGCTACTTTATTCCGAAAGGGACAATGGTCATCCCTAATGTATGGTACGTGTCATCCCCGGTCGCTATGACTACGACCTCCAACCGGAAAACCGACCCAAACGGACAATCTTCTTTGTAGGCAAATCTCTCGCGACCCTGCCGTCTACGAAGACGCGTCCACGTTCAACCCGGATCGCTTCATCAACAACCCCAAGATTCTCGACCCCCGCGATTTCGTCTTTGGGTTCGGTCGGCGGTCTTGTCCTGGCAACTACATGGCCTACCAGATGATATGGATCTTTGTGGTATCAACGCTGTGGGGGTTCGAGCTCGAGAGGCCAGAAGGAGAACCACCGCTAGACAATGACGCCGATCGCTTCGACTTTGGATTCCTTAGGTGAGTCGGTTGACGATTAAGAAAGTGACCCGTTGTTGACCGTTCCTGCAGTTACCCTAATCCGTTCGGGTGCAACTTTATCCCGAGGAAGGATGCTATGAGCAAGATGATGGTTCCGGCTGAGTGAGCACTCATGGCGGTGTATGTATCGTTTGTGTCGAGAGTATATGCAAAGGCCTCCGTCGGCTTTTGTACTACTACGCATTGGGTCAATCATTTGGGGGATATGCTCTTCATACACATACTTCCAGTCCAGCGAAGGAGCAGGCCGCAGCCCTACGTCCAAAAATCGCGTTGGTGTGCTAGTCACCATCGACATAATCACTGCTCTGTACACATTATATGCAAGAAATAGGGTGTGAGGCTGCGCCGCTGACGATCGAGACGCGAATGGTGCAGACCAGACAATTTGAGGAAACGAGCAGCTTACATAACAATCAGATGTTTCCGAGCTACGTTTTCCTCGGTCCTGGACACATCAGCCTCGACCTCGGTTATCACGATTAGAGAGATTAACCTATGGGGGAAATCCGAAGAAGCCTTATTCCGGTGATCAAGCATGGTCGACCGGCCTCTCGACCATCCGCGAGTCGCCCGGAATCAAGCCTCATCATATGTATCTATTAAGTCGGGCGAAACCTTGATATTGATCCATGAGCCTCTTCTGGTTCTTGAAAGCTGGATAGTTTTTTAGTATCAAGAAGTACTGTTGCTACAGTAGTTCCGTTGTACGAGGCGCATAGAGAAACGAAAACGTAGGTAAACCCGTCAAATGGGCACCGCCACGCACGAGGAAATGAAATGACTGCTCGTTTTTAGCAATACCTTTTCTGGCGTTGACCTCATCAGCTGATCAACAGTCTAGTCTAGGCCTTATCAGTCGGCAGTTTCCGTAGCCCTCCGCGCGCACCACGCACAACGGGAGCTTTAGCCCTAGCTCAGCCCTTCAGTGAGACAGAAGCCGAGAAGCTTAATGCAATGCCTCTCGATGATCTGGGCCGAAGGACTCCTTAATTATATCTTGGGCACGTCATGCCACTTACGGTTTCGTTGTAGATTCGGGGGGATACGTCTAGATCTGCTGCCTCGCCTCGCCTGGAGCATCACGCCAGACATATGTATAAACAAGTCCTTTCCAGTTCATTAAAGTCTTCCAGTATCCTCACGACCGATGTCTCTCCAAATACTCTTCCAGATCTCGGTCGTAGAGGCCGCCTTCAGCATCGTGACTCTGCTGACTTTCATTCTTCTCAAGAGCTACCGCGGGCGAAGAAATCTGCCTTACCCACCCGGGCCTCGACCTCTGCCCATTTTAGGAAGTAGGCAACTGATCATTGACCTAGTCTTATGCCATTGGTTGACCTGCCTTACTATGATACTTTCAGACTTCTTTCACATACCTCAATCTCAAATTGCCTTGACCTGGACACAATTAGGGAACTAATACGGCCCTTTGGCTTGGCTAACAGTTCTGGGCCAAAATTTCCTTGTAATAAACTTGTTCGAAGCAGCGAGGGAGCTACTCGAGAGGAGAGGATCGATATATTCGAACAGACCAAGATGGGTCATATTAAGGGAACTGTTGGGTCAGGACCCCCCCCCGTTCTTGTCCGGGGTGGGAGATACTAACACGTTTGTTACGCACACTCTAGGATTAGATTATCTTCCTCAATTTAGTGACTACAATGCCGATTGGAGAAAGCAACGCACTCACTTAAAGCAGGCTCTTTCCATGGCCGTGGTCAAGAAAGATTATTCGGAACTGCTGGAAACAAAAGCACGGCGGTACCTCGACTATTGTACGACCAACCCAGCAGAAATTATGGCTAGTTTACACAGATAGATGCATCATATGACTTGCAATACCGACCATGCCACGTAACCCTTTCGCGGCGCACTAGGATCATGACAGAGATTATCATTGAGCTCTCCTATGGGAGCCTAGGAAATGGAAATTCCGCAGACTACATTCAGCAAAACGCCTTCGTTGCAGAGGTTGTTCTTAAAGCTATGGAGGGGTAGACAGTTGACTTGCTTCCTTTTTGTGAGTGTCGTCATAAATCGAAGTTTATGAATCATACTATGACGGAGCTTTCATCACTGGTAGTAAAATATATTCCTGTCTGGTTACCAGGAATGGGCTTTAAACGTAATGCCACTAGGTGGGGTAATGAAGTTGAGCAGATAAGAACAACCGCGTTTGAGACTGTCAAGAAAACTGCAGTGAGGACCTCAGTAGCCGCGATCGCAGAATTTGGATCACTCACCTGCGTTATTGTAGTTGTTGGGGGAGCCTAAATTACAGCCTTCATACATGATGAATAAACTGAGGGAACTCCACAATAGCGGAGGAAGAGGCGGCAATCGGTCATAGTGGTTTTTCTTTCTTTCTAGGTAAGCATTTTTCTCTCTTCCCTAGAAGCTCTCTAGCTTTACTCTGACATATGTTTATTTTACTTTATCTTCCGTTCTACTGTATGCAGCCGGCGTTGAGACAGTGAGTGCGGACTTTCGGATCTGCGACCGGTGGCAACTTCAGCTCAACGTCCTTGTAGACCGAGGCGTCTGTGGAGTCGGTTTTCCTGGCCATGGCTATATTTCCATCGATACAGAGTAAATTGGATGCCGGATTAGACAAGAGCCGTCGGTCGAGACCGCCTTCCGACATTTGGCGATCAGGAGAGTATGCCTTACCTTCATGCCGTCCTGCTCGAGACGTTGAGATGGAATCCCATCGCGTCAGTCGGTGAGTTACAACTTCGAGCAGAGAAGAAGCTACGGGCTCAAGGCCGAGCTCAACCTGCGTTCAGGCTTGCCTCATACGTCCCTCATGGATGATATCTACCAAGGCTACTTCATAACCAAGGGAACGAGCGTCACCTTGAACGCCTGGTACGTCTAACTCTGTCCAAGAGCTGGTTTCATGGTAAGCTAATGCGTCAATCTATCTACTAATCGCTAAAGGGGAATCTCACGAAGCACCAGCCACTATACTAACCCGTCGGTTTTCGACCCCGAACGGTTTCTTGAACCTAGCCCAGAGCTTGACCCGCGAGAGTTCGCGTTTGGGTTCGGACGCCGCATTGGCCCGGGCAGTGATTTCGCATTTCAGTCGATGTGGATACTAGCGGCATCGATTCTTTGGGGCTTTGAAATTACGATGACGGAGAAGGATGCTGCAGCACTAGGTGACGATGCGCACAGGTTTTCCTTCGAGATGGTAAGGTATGTAGGAAAGTTCTTGTGATGCTATTCCTCTATGATTGGAGCTAATAAGCAAGTTCAAGCCGTCCTCTGCCTTTCAATTGCCCATTCGTCCCGAGGCACGAAAACCTTACGGGCAAGTTGAGCCGCTTCGCGACCTAGTTGTTGCTGGATTCAATATACCGTTGTAATCGATAATTGATCAAGAGTAACCAACGAAGACAATAGGATTGCTAAAAGACCCTCGGTCACCGTGATCGTCATCCCAACAGCCTAGGAGAGTGGTAGTTAATTAAGATGCGACCTACGCGGACAGTGAGGCTAAATCCCGAACATGGTCTTGTTCCGTGTTCAGCAGCCCTGCATTACGCCGTTCGATGACGATAATATATGTAGCAGGTGAGATTAAAAGAATAGCTGAGCGGTAACGTTACACGATGAATGAAAGCGAAACGGCAAGGGGGTCAGCCTCGCTGCGGTGACGACGAAGTTGCGTCCTTTGTGCGACTAAAACCCGCCGCCTTCTCTTGGCTTCGCATAAGACAATCAGGGAGAGCATACTTGGCACGGGAGATGGTGCGGCCAGTCGATGATGATTTTCCAACTGAATGGATAACACGCTTCCTGCCCTTTCAGAGAGACCTGGTCTGCGGAAACTCACAATTGAGGGGTTTCAGGTGAGTCTCAGCTTTCATAATGTATGGATAAAATTGCAGCTCACATTAGGGAAATAGGGGATAGCGAGGAATAGTGGAGCGGGATGGGCAATCCAGTCGAGTCCGATGCGGCCGAGATATTGAACTCGAGGTCGGCGCACTGACTGAAGAGATCATATCCATTTATCACATGGATATAAAAGCTGGCATTCGTGGGTAGGCGAAACGGATCCCGACGGCGTAGAGAAAGCCAAACTGGCCAACCAAAGCAAAATCTTTACAGCGTCCCAATTAATGACAATGTCTGGGAGTAAATCGAACCCGGAATGTCAGACCAATGCTGCATTTAAGGGCGAGCTAGGTAATAAGAACTTCAAAGGCTTACCAGGAAAGGCAGCTGTCTCAGGAATGGCGGACCTGCCTGCGACGGCTTTTGGGTCTGTGTCGCTATCGCCATGTCCATTCCTTCGTCGAGGCTTCAAAGTCGGTTTTGAAGTTTTTTATAGTCGAGGCACCCAGGGCTTCTCAGTTTTGGTGGCTCGGCCGTTTGTTCCACCTTCGAGGTCGTCTCTCTGCGCACTGAAGGAGCTGCGATCCCGACGTAGTCTTCTTCTGGTTCCTCCTCCCTCCTCTTCGCTGCTGATAATTCCTCCGTTCTCTTCCCTGTCGCATCACGCTCCATTACGACCCGCTTTACGTTCGTCCACGGCTGGTCCTTTGGCACCGCGGTTTTGTTTCCGGATATCATTTGGGCTCGACGCGGTTGGCGAATTCCGATTTGGACTGGAGAGCGTTATGGCCTATCCATCCCGCCATCCCAGAGGTGACAATATTTGCTTGCTTTCACTCCGGATCCCATGCTGTGTGTTGAGTGGTAGTGGCGGAGTGCGTTTGTGGGTCTAGTAGGGACGGAAGATACCAGTCGAACTTGGCGGTGCGAAAGGTAGGGAAGAGTTCGATTCCGACGCTGGACCCCATCTTCTGTTCATTTGTCTCTCCCCGCATCTCATCACCCCGAACAACGTGAAAGTCGCAGCAGGAAATTCAGGGATGACGCGTGGGTTCCGTTAGAGCGAGGAATTTGAGTTCTTCCACCTCATCCCGCCTACCCAGTTGACGGTCCTCGGAGATAGCTGAGTTCAGTCTTCGGAAAGCCCTCGCCAGCCACCAATGGCCAAGCATGAGTTTGGAGACAGCAGCGGGGCGGCGTTCCGTGTCCAGCGGAGCAACAAGATCGTATACGTAAGATGTGTCATTTTGGTGGCTGCCCCAGAGCTCGTGCGCGGACCCCCTAACTTGGCGAAGGTTGACATGAGAATGTTGTGGACCGAATCCAATTTTCAAATCGTACAGTCCACATGTACACCCGATAAACGACTCACCTGAAAGAACCATTCCTTCGATTTACCCGGTCTACAGGCTCCGAATGGATAATTACATTTGTGAGAGCGACTATTGGTTACCTAGGCGTTACTTAACGACGCTATTTTCGGCTCGAAAGCGTTATCAGTTTATGAGCCTAATACCGAGACAATTCCCCGGCCTGATTGATCGGTACAGAAGCGTTAGAAAAACTACTGCATGCACAAGCAATACGTTACTTGTCTTCCGTACCTAAATGATATCCCCCCTCCCTTTGGTTCTTGAGACCCGTAATGCGGTGTGCACGAGATAAGATGATGCAAGGGCGTTAATGTCTCATACCTCAGCGCTTGCCAGCTTTCATATTGGGTTAAAAGACGGAGGCGGAGGGTATACCACGGCGTCAGTATCGCCACAGATGGCAAACAAAGCAAGGGGCTCTCGATCCTCTTCGAATATTATACTTCGGTGGCTTGGGACACCTGGTTACTTAATAGACCGTGAAAGTCTGTGCTCAGGGATCAGAAACCCCGTGGGAGGGCTCTCGGCGGGCAGCGCTATGCCGTGGACAAAGAACCGAGAGACGAGAATAATTAGACATCGAGTATAAAAGGCTCCCCAAGATTGGAACACCCATCGCAACACGTTCGTTGCAGACAATGTCGTTCCGCACCCTTACCTCTCTCACGCCTATGGATCTTACCATTGGCGGGATTACCATTCTAGTCCTCCTAATCCTAGATCGACGTCGAAGATCAAGACAGGTCCTGCACTATCCCCCAGGTCCGCGCGGCCTCCCTCTCATCGGAAGTAAGTGCTCCAGCTCCCTGTGCCTCCCCTCGTCCTGTCAAACTAATAGATACTATGGGGGATTTATTAACACGTACATTAGATCTCCTTGACATGCCGCAGACCAGATTCTCGCTGACGTGGTCTAAATTCGGGGAGAAGTACGGGCCTCTGACCTGGTTGACGATTCCTGGCCAAGGCTTCCTTATTATAAACTCTGTCGACGCCGCAAAGGACTTGCTCGAAAAGCAACCCTTGATCTTTATCGACAGACCGAGATTCACCATGACAAACGAGCTCCTTGGTAAGCACCCTGCACTTCGAACCGGTATTCGATCTACTCTTGACCATCAGGTTGTCCTGATAGGTTTGAACAACTATCTTCTACTCAGTGCAGCCAACGATTTGTGGCGAAAGCAGCGCGCTCACTTAAAACACGCCCTTTCTGGGGCTGTCGTCAGAAGCGGCTACTCCCCGCTCCTCGAAAGGAAAGCTCGGGAGTATCTTAGTCGCTGCGCCGCCCGTCCTGAAAACGTTCTTTACGAGACAAACAGGTATTTTCAGAGGATTTGGTACGGAGATACACCCTATATTAAAACTCGATGGTTTCGAACAGGATTATTGGAGAGTCGATCGTCCAGATGACCTATGGGAAACTTGAAGACGCTCGGGGCAGGGATTCCATCCAAATCATAACCCGCCTTCTGGAAATCATAGTTCCTTCACTTCAAGGATATATTGTCGAAGTATTCCCAGCCTGTGAGCAGTCACCCACTATTTGTTGGACTCTCAGAAAGTAACCGTTTGTTCTTCATCAATAGTACAATACCTCCCGAGCTGGCTTCCAGGCATGAAGTTTAAGCGAGACGCTGCTGGGTGGAGAAAGGAAATCCACGAGCTGTAGGATATCGTGTTTGAACTCATAAACGAAAATACGGTAAGGACGTAGAGATTGTCACTGAGGGCGTATGTTCACCGAAACTCATTCTCTTCCAAACAAGACCTCAGACGATCCAGATGTACAATCCTCATTTACGTTTAAGAAGATGCAAGAAATTTCTAACAAGTACGGGGAGGGACAAGATGTCCAGCGACGGCGCGAGGATGAGAAGACCCTCGCGTACAGCTCGCTTCAGATATTCTTCGGCAAGTTTTTCTCTTATCGTGTGCCCATACCAGCGGCTATCACTAAGCCTGACTGCCATTTGTCATACAGCGGGTCTCGAAACTGTAAGCATTTCCATCTCCTGATTGACTTCTTGTGCCCTAATTTCGGCATTCAACTTAGACGGAGTCTACCGTGCTATCGTTTATCTACGCGATGACTCTGTTCCCATCAGAACAGAAAAAGGCTCAGGCCGAGATCGACAGGGTCATAGGCGCGAGCCGCTTGCCAACACTCCAAGACCAGGCAGATTTGCCTTTCCTACATGCACTTATCCTCGAGACTCTTAGATGGAACCCAGTAGCCACCACTGGTAAGTCAGGCTGGGAACATATTCAAAGACGTTCTTTGACAAGGATGCCGATTCTGCGCCAGGTCTGCCTCATGTTTCGAGACAAGATCATGTGTACGATGGTTACTTCATTCCAAAGGGAACAACTGTCCTAGTGAACGCCTGGTATGTCTATGTCAGATAATGCTCCCTGCAACACGGTATGCTCCTAATACCTGGAACTCTTGATAGGGGATTCACGCGAAATACGCAATATTATACCAACCCTTCAACGTTCGATCCCGAGAGGTTTCTCAAGGAAACTCCGGAACTAGACCCTCGAGAGTTTGCGTTTGGATACGGTCGTCGGGTTTGTCCAGGGAAAGACCTTGCGCTTCACGAAGTTTGGATCATGGTTGCATCCATTCTTTGGGCATTTGACGTTGTCGGTGTGGACGAAGCTGCATCTTTAGCAGAAGAGCACATGTTCTCGTTTGACACCGTCAGGTGGGTTCTGGACTCCTATGAATCTGCAGGCGGAGCCCGAGCTAATTTTCGAGCTTTTCAGCCGTCCCACATCTTTGAAATGCCGGTTCGTCCCGAGGCGCGAAGGCTTGAAGGAGAAATTAGCAGATGCTACCTTTTAGTTGAATAGAGAAATTCCTTACCTTGGAACGGGATAGGATCTTGAGGGAGGAACGAACTAGGAGCGTTAGACTCCGACTGCACTTTAAATGCGACCTACGCGGGAAGGCTTACCAGAGAAGAACAGCTGTCACTAGAGTTGGCCAACTCCGTCGCGACAGCTTTGAGATCTGCGTCGCCATCGCATTTCCCCTTGCTTGGTCGCGGCTTCATAGTCGATCCCGGATCTCGGGCACTTCTTTTGTCCGGCAACCGGAGTTCCTTGTTTTATTGTGTGACGGACTTGCGACGGAACTCCAGTTCCTGTTTCTCCCCCCATTGTTCCACCTGTTGTAGACCATCCAGTCCTAATCCTTGACGGGTTGGTCCTAATTCCAGCCTAAACCCTTTTCATTCTAGCTTAGCTCTGCACGACCCGTTCTCGTTTTCAGGTGGCATCAGGCTGTATGAGCGTTGCGCATTGAGAATTGGACTGGACAACTCTCCCCACGACGCAGTATGCGCGAGATGAGGGCTTTCTTTGTTTGTTTTCACCCTCGTCCCGCCTGTTGAGGAGCCCGTGACGTAGAATTGGAAAGGAGCAAACGTGAATGTACCCGTTTAGGCTGGGTGCGGGAAATTTTGAGAGGCCTTGAAATTCGCGCGCTCAGCCAGAATCCAGGAACAAGGTGCACCGAACCGTACCTATGACCAATGAAACATCCCAACGCGATTGTTCTTCGACTGCTCTCGTATTCTGCCATGCGGCGGTAGAGGTCCAGACCCCAGTGCTGCGCATTGCACCAAGCCCTCTCGAACCCCGGCATTTAGCATCGAAGGTCAAGAGCGGTTTATCAGACTTCGGCATGTCTGCGAAGATGCTCTGAGCCCACGTTGTTCTGATGTCGTCTTTAGGCCACTGACCGTCCTAAATGGTTGTCAACCAGCAGCAAGATCCGAGATCCTGTCTAACGCCAGACGGGATGACGACTGAGCGTCACCAAGCTAGTAAGTGATATTGTTGTGGCTAGCACCGTGACTCGATTGGGACAGAAGTACTTTGCTAACTCGGATAAACCTTTTTCAAAGCTTTGGGTCTGTTGACCTCCTAAGCCTAACCTGTCACGTCGGTCCCACGGGAAGAGGAAGGACAAATGTGGTAGGTCTGTGAGATCGGCCACACGGGCTGAGACAATATATTAATTGCTATTTTCAAGGACGTGTTATCAGAGGATTTACGTCAATAGGTTTATGCCTCGTCGATCGGCGGTTCCCGCGACTCTTCTCACGAATGCACGATGAGAACGCAAGCTCAAGCTCAGCCCTTCTGTGCAATAGGAGTCCGGGCGTTGAATGGCCTTCTAGTAACCTCCGGGACCTCGGGCCGTCTCATGGCTTTGCTGTAAATTTTGGGGGGGTCGCATTGGATGTCCCGCTGCGTTGGAGATACCATGAGGAGGAGAATCACTGTGCAAGAGATATAAACACGCCTTCCCTGGTTTCTCTAAGCATCTTACTTCGATGAATTCCCCACTCCCTTTCTCATTCTCTGCCGCAGACGCCGCCTTCGTTCTCGGGACTCTGCTCGTGCTAATTCTTGTCAGCAGGTACCGAGCGCGACGGAATTTACCCCACCCACCCGGGCCTCGACCTCTGCCGCTTCTAGGAAGTAAGCAATAAACCTTTGACCGTTTCAGGAAGGGTACAGACTAACTTGCATTGTATTGGCACTTTAGACCTCTTCCAAGTACCACAATCTCGATTTGCCCTCTTCTGGTCGAAATTAGGGTCTCGATACGGCCCCTTGACTTGGTTAACGATTCCGGGCCAGAGCTTCCTTGTCATAAACTCGTTTGAGGCTGCGAATGAGTTACTAGAAAGGAGAGGATCGATATATCTGGACAGGCCGAGATGGGTTATGGTCCGGGAGTTATTGGGTGAGAGCTCCGTGATGTTGTACAATCTGCGATATACTGACTCGTTTGTCGGTACTCTAGGACAAAATTATCTGACGGGGTTCAGCGGCTATAATGCTGATTGGAGAAGACAACGTACTCACTTGAAGCAGGCTCTTTCCATGGATGTGATCAAGAAAGATTATTCTTCACTACTGGAAAACAAGGCTCGGCAGTATCTTGACCATTGTTCAGCGAGCCCAGAACAGCAAGTGAATCATCTTAACAGGTCAATGCATTATATGATATCGTCAAATCACTCGCTGCCTAACCTACCTATAACCGTTACAGGTGTATGGGAGAGATCATCATCGAACTGACCTATGGGAGACTAGAAAAGGAGAAATGTAGCGACTATATTCACCGTAGTACATCAATGGTACAAGTTATTCTTGGAGCAACGCAAGGCCACGTTGTCGATTTGCTTCCATTTTGTGAGTATCTCAATCGATCTATCAAAACTTATGGATCATACCGATTAAACCTCCACCATCTGTAGTAAAATACCTCCCTGGTTGGTTGCCCGGGATGGGTTTTAAACGTTATGCGGCGAAATGGAGGAAGGAAATCGAACTTACAAGGCGTGCCGCGTTTGAGACTGCTAGGGAAACCGCGGTAATGCCCCAGCAGTTCTGACCGCAGGGTCGTCGGATTGCTGATATACCATGTTAAGTTGTCAGGAGACCCCAATCAACCACCTTCGTACATGATAAATACACTGAGACGGCTCTACAATAACTCCGAAGACCGAAAGGGTGTTTGGCGGAAGGAGGAAGAGGCGGCCATCGACCACAGCGGATTCGCTTTCTTTTTAGGCAAGGATCTTCGTGTTCACTTGCAGAAGCTCTAGATTCTCAACTCCATTTTTTTATTACTATTTTTGCTGTCCTCCTCCCCTGAATGGTCCGCAGCTGGTGTTGAGACGGTGAGTGTGGACTTTCAGATCTGCGGCTGGTGCGACCCTTGGCTCAAGGTCTCCTTAGACTGAGTCTGCGGTGGCAACGTTCCTACTTGCCATGGCTCTCTTTCCTTCCATCCAAGAGAAAGCACGCGCCGAACTGGATAAAATTGTTGGTTCCGATCGCCTTCCGACATTTGGCGACCAGGACGCTACGCCGTACCTCCATGCTGTCTTGCTAGAGACCATGAGATGGCATCCTGTTGCTACAGTTGGTGGGTTAGAGCCTCGGAGATGTAACTAAAACGAACTCCATGCGCTAAAAGTAGAATTCATATCGCACTCAGGTCTGCCGCATGCCCCCATCAAGGATGATGTTTACAACGGCTATTTTATACCAAAGGGGACCGCCGTAATAGTGAACGCGTGGTACGCAAAATACGTTTCAGTGCTGTTTCATGCCAAATCAACGTACTAACATAACTCGTGAATTCAAAAGGGGCATCACAAGAAACTCGAGTTACTATACGAATCCCACGACTTTCGACCCCGAGCGATTTCTCAAACCTACTCCAGAGCTTGACCCACGGAAGTTCGCTTTTGGATATGGTCGGCGCATCTGCCCTGGCAATGAGTTCGCGTTTCAGACGATCTGGATACTGGCCGCATCCATCCTTTGGCGCTTTCGGGTCACGATGACTGAAAAGGGTATTGCAGCGCTGGGGGAAGATGTGGACAAGTTTTCCTTTGAGGTAATAAGGTATGCAGAATATTCTTTGTGATAATATTCCCATAAAATGGAGCTAAACCCGTCATTATCAGCCGCCCCTTGCCGTTCAACTGCCAATTTGTTCCGAGACACGAAACCCTCAGGACGCGTCCGCTGGCTCCATGACCTAGTAATATCTTGCTAGATGTAGTAAAACATTGTGGTTGATAACAACCAGGAGTAATTGACAAAGATAGGTAAACCGCTTGTAAGTCACTAAGGTCACCGCATCATTGTCGCAACAGACTGGGGCGAAGGTAAACAGCGGGACTAGATCCCAGATATGCACCTTTTTTCGCCCCACTACCCCGCCCTTACACCATGTGGCGAGCCCACGAGGTAGCTTTGATCAGGGCTCGGGCATGCAGATCTGAGAAGGAGACTACTTGACGACAAACAGCGCAGAGGCACTTCAACGGCAGTGATGAGCCAATCAACGCTGCGGAGCGCTCAAGCTTCTTGATGGGAAGCGGCTCAGTGGACAATCACCTCGTGCATACCTTGACAACGGTTGCTGCAAAACCGCAACTGAATGCGGACAATATAAGGTATAGCAAGAAATTGAACCATCGGATCAGACAGATAAACACTCGCTAGTCCGTCATGCTATCTCGAGGCCGTGACGTTTCCCCTTTCATCGTCGGGGTTCTACTCGCTTTCTTGTTCGCAGGTACCAAGCAGAAGGGATTTGCCACACTCCCCTTGCCCTGCGCGTTATTGAGGACCTGGGGGTGATGTACTCGCAGACGTAGAGAAAGTCTATTGGAAACGGGTGGGCTATACTCGTTACAGAAGGGTATTGTGCGGTGGGAAGCCAAATCTTCCTCAGGAGTTCGATGTGTATAGAGCCATACCTTGGATTGACATGCCCAACGAACCATCCCACCTGGACGTTCCGGGCTATCCGGCTGACCCTCAGTGCGAAAGAGAACGAGAGTCTCGATTCGACTACAACAAACTGCCTTAAAGGCGTTAACACCGACCCTAGTTATGTACTGCCCACGGCATTGACTTCTCTCAATTATCAGCGCTGAGCATCGAAGCCAGGGGCGGATGATTTTGCTGCCTCGGCATCCATGCGAAGATGCTAATCGCATCCGAAGCTGCCGTGGCCCATGTTGTTCAATCGGTTGTTGTCTTTTAATCACAAACCACACAGGTTAACACTAGCGCTGCTATCACTCACCCACCACAGTCCGAGACCCGCTTAACTCAGACAACGTTACCGAACGTGCCAGCTCGGAACCTTTCTGACTAGTTTCTGGACTCATTCGGAGAAGACGTTGTCTTGACCAACTTGGACAATCTTATCATCAAGGGTCTCCTCGCGTTTCCTGGTTGTTTGTTCATTTCCTGTTTTGTTCCCCCCTTTCTTTTGACTTCCGAAAGTCCCGCTTTCCGCACTAGTTTGGTTGGAGAAGAACCTGCCTGGAGAATAAAAACTTTCGAAACTGGGACGAAGCCTGTTAATCGCCGGTTCCCGAAACACCGCTCACGAAGCACGACGAAGACCGAAGCTCACGCTCAGCCCTCCGGTGTGATGGAAGCCCAGGACCGAATGGTCTTCGAATAGACCTCAGGGAAATCATACCGTTGCGCGACTTTGTTGTAGGCTTTAGGGGGATACATCAGCTGCACAGGCTCCGTCTTAGAGATGACAAGGAATTGAATCAGCGCGTCAGGTATATAACGACGCCCCAGTCCGGTATCGTGTCTTGACGCCTCTGCATATGCCTTCCCATCTCCCCTTTTCATTCTCTGCGGTAGAGGCCTTCTTGGCCGCCGGGGCTCTGCTCGCTCTAGTTTATGTTAGCGGGTATCCAACGCGAAGGAATTTACCGCACCCACCTGGGCCTCGACCTTTACCCCTTCTAGGAAGTAAGCAATGAAATTTTGACCTGTTTGCTTACGAATACATACTGATTTGCACCGCATTGACACTTTCAGACCTTTTCCATGTACCGCAGTCTCGATTTGCCCTCTCCTGGACGAAGTTCGGGTCTCGGTACGGCCCGTTGACTTGGATAACAGTTCCGGGCCAGAATATCCTGGTTATAAACTCTTTCGAGGCTGGGAACGAGTTACTAGACAGGAGAGGATCGATCTATCTTACCAGGCCGAGATGGGTAATGCTAAGGGAGTTGATGGGTCAGGTTTGCGTGTTGTTGTCCGATCTGCGATATACTGACACGTTTTCAATCCTCTAGGACAGGATTATATGACGGGCTTTAGTGGCTATAGCGCTGGTTGGAGAAGGCAACGCGCTCACTTGAAGCAAGCTCTTTCCATGAACGTGATCAAGAAGGATTATCTTCCACTCCTGGAAACGAAAGCTCGGTGGTACATTGACCACTGGTCAACGAATCCAGGAGAGATTGGGGCTGGTTTAAACAGGTGAGTGCATTTTATTGGAGTACGAGACTAGTTCGTTGCCTAACCCTCTCGTAACGCAAACAGATGCATGGGAGAGATCATCATCGAATTGACGTACGGGAAACTAGGAAGTGAAACTTGTCGCGAATACATTGACCGCAGCATGTCCATCGCACAAGTTGTGCTTGAAGCAACGCAAGGCCACGTTGTTGACCTGCTTCCCTTTTGTGAGTATTTTCATTCCATCTACCAAAATTTATGGCTGATTGAAATTCCATCACCTGAAGTGAAATATCTCCCTAGCTGGTTGCCCGGGATGGGGTTTAAGCGCGATGCTGCCAGGTGGAAAAGGGAAATCGATCATACAAGGCGGACCGCATTCGAGACTGCTAGGGAGACCGCGGTGAGGACCTCAGAACGGATGATCGCCAAGGCCGGATTACTCACCTACCGTGTTCAGTTGTCAGGAGATCCCGATTTGCCACCTTCGTATATGATCAATAAACTTAAACAGCTCTACAACAGCTCCGAAGACCTTAAAGACGTTACGGGTCACGAGGAGGAGGAGGCGGCAATCGGTCACAGTGGCTTCTCCTTCTTCGTAGGCAAGTATCGTCTATCTCTCCTCAAGGTCTGACTAAGGCTAATTGCTATTTTGCTCGTCTTTTGTTCTTCTGGTCTCATACAGCTGGTGTCGAGACGGTGAGTGGATACCCTCGGGTTTGCGACCGGTGCGACTCTCGCTCATTGTTTACTTAGACCGGGGCTTCGGTGGAGTCGCTCCTACTTGCCATGGCTTTATTCCCCTCCGTTCAGGAGAAAGCGCATGCCGAATTGGACAAGATCGTTGGTTCCGGCCGCCTTCCGACATTTGATGATCAGGAGGCTATGCCGTATCTCCATGCCGTCGTGCTTGAGACCTTGAGGTGGCACCCTGTTGGTACTGTCGGTGAGTTGGAACCCGGACGAGGTACGAAGAAGACACCGCTTGTGCTAAAAGTAAAACTCATACTGCACCCAGGTGTTCCTCATACCTCCCTCAAGGATGACGTTTACAATGGCTACTTTATTCCCAAGGGGACGACTGTAATGGTTAACGCCTGGTATGCAGAGCACGGTTCAGAGGCACTGCGTGCTAGGCTAACACAACTCGTGAATACTAAAGGGGTATCTCACGAAGCACCAGTTACTACACTAGCCCGACAGCTTTCGACCCCGAGCGATTCCTCAAACCTACTCCAGAGCTCGACCCTCGGAAGTTCGCCTTTGGCTTTGGCCGGCGCATCTGCCCGGGGAATCATTTCGCGTTCCAGTCGGTGTGGATACTGGCGGCATCGATTCTTTCGCGTTATCGGATCACGATGACAGAAAAAGATGCTG
>WSUI01000446.1:0-11605 GCA_019633595.1 Tulasnella sp. UAMH 9824
CATCGATAACGTACTGGAATTCCTGGTCGCCCATCCGCTCTTACACACACTTAAATTCAGCCCGCTTGGGGGTCCGCTCTTCGCAGATCCTTCAAATAACAGTGACATCGCGGCCTGCAACGTTGCTCCACGCCTTGAGGTACTTCAATCGACTCAAAATCTCGTTCAAGTGCTTTTTCAAGCTTCGGATAACGGATCTGGCTGTCGCCGCCCCTTGAGATCTCTGCGCACTGCGCTCCCACTGGACACTGAAGACGCTCCTGACGATCGAGATATTCTTTCTAGAATCGGGGCTCAGCTCGAGGAGCTGACGGTTGGTGGAAGATTTGAAGCTATACCATGGCGGTGCCTGGATCTCGGCTCCCCTCTCCTCATCATCTCCTCAGCATTCCCGAACCTCCGTCTTTTAGACATTGGTTCCGTTTATATCACAGAGTGCTCAACACCTAGCGGGTATCTGCGACCGAAAGTGGTAAGGAATTGCTCCTAAATTGATCGTCCGTTGCTAATCAATGCAATTACAATTAGCACGATTGGATTTCTGCCTTATCGACGCTCAGTCACCTTGTTGCTTTAACCATCCCATGGACCCAAGCAAAAAATAACGGCATTATGGTTCGGTCGTCACCGTCCAAGAGACGACATAAAACAATAGAGCTATTCCTTTATCACTGTCCTCGGCTGCGCTTCCTGTTCAGCCGCTGTTACCTGATGACGGGGAGATTCAAGGAGGTTTCAATTCTAATCGGCTACAACAACGCTGATACACGGTTTCAAGGAGCCCATTTAATTGATGAGGGCGCTTTTGAGGACCGAAAGTGGGCGGCATACAACGGAGAGGCAAAGAATCTCGCCGACGAGGTGTCGGCTGCGGTGAGAGCAAGAGTGTACTAAGAAGTCCTTTGTACCCGGATATTATAACAATGAGTCATGCTATCAATTACGACCCCATCTGTGCTATCTGTATGGGTGTTGTGTCTTGGAGTTCCTCTGGGTCACTGAATTGTTCCTACGTCGTGTCACGTACAGCACGCTGGTCTTATTTAGAGACTTTAGTTGAGAACGCAGAGTGAGGCCCAGCTAGATTAAAAAGAGAGATAATCTCACTGGAAGGTACGGCCGAAAATCCTGAACGCCAGGATGATCGTCTCCCCACATCCCCTCCCTACCTAGCAACCAATCGATCGCGAACCGGATGAATCGGTGAAGGCAGCGCCTTCGTCAACCGCCATTCGGAACGTCTCCCGTTCCTATTTAGTGAACGCACCAGTTGCCTTGATGAATTCCGCGAACGCCTCGATCCCCTTTTGGGTACTTAGGAGTTCGGTCATCAGGAGGGCGGGTGAAGCGCGTTGCAAGACCCACGGTTCCAATCTGTACGTGAGGCACTGGGGAAACACGTGTTCGCGTGTTTGCAAGTGATATCCGTAGTGGCAGGAGGGGCTCTTTATGGCACACGCCGGAAGCAGTATTCACCTGGGAAGCAAGGACCGAGTATTCGCGAGTCTCTTCTGGGGAGGTCATCGAAATGTTGGTGGGGATACAGGCGTCGGGGGAGTCGATTGGCATACTAGTATCCGCCTGATCATGGTAGGGCATGTCATTATTTCAGGATTTAGGCTCGGATGGCCTCTATTTTGCGGTGGCTGTGGGCGATGCTGCATGGAATCGAGATCCGGGTTTGTTCCGCCCCTTGTTTTGCCGCCGGGTCCACTCGCTCGTTTCCGTCAACACCTTGATGGCCCGAAGCTCATAAAGCTTCCTTAATGTGTGGGTCGGATCGTCATCTCTCTTTCAAAAAAGCGATAACGCGCGGGGGTAAGCGGCGGACTCCGGCCGAAGACGCTTTAACACGACAAACTCGGCCAAAGTGACCTTGTTCCATCAACCACAATCGTCCTGCGCCACCATGAGCCTGATGCAATCCAAACTGCTCGGCCTTCCCGTTGAAGTTGCCGAGATGATAGTCAACTGGATTTATCGCTCGAGGGACCTCCTTTCTCTCGCACTCTCCAATTCCAGATTCTACCGACTAATCGTCCCAGATCACCTTCACTACCGCCATGTCGAGTTTTGTATCTTCGATTACACCATGTGGAAATACCTTCTGGAGGACCCCTCCCGGCTCAAGAGGATTGAAACAATTAAATTATCCGCTCATATTAAACCTCGTGTACCGTCCATCATGAATCCCTCGGGCAATCAGCTGTGCACCCCTGACGAAGCAGAGAAAGTCGACTCGGACTTACTCCACAATGCGCTGAAAGGCATGCGTCTCTTGCACGCCGTCATCTGGGACTCGGATGATGCATTCCTCCACAGGACGGCTCATATCATGAATCTACAAAGGAACGTATGGGAGGCAATCAACCGGTACTGCCCCACTGTGCGGAAAATTGACTCTAGAGGCTCCTACAGTTGCTTGAGGAGCTGGATTGGTAGTGATGGAAAAGCGAGCCTTCCAGTGAGTAACAATGGTTCCTCTTTACTTGACTCCTCTGACCCCAATCCGGAAAGCTCGTAACCCCAAGCCAAATTACCACGCTCACCTACCAGGCAAAATGCTACTGCTGGTCGTGGACGGAACACCGGTCCATTTCTTTCCTCTCATTGTTCCAGGGGCTCCAGCACCTTACGCTCCTTAGGGCAAGCTCGTTCGCAGGGATTATACTTGATATCCTGTCCATGAAGTTTCCACTTTTGGAATCACTTACTCTCAACGGCCGACTCGAAATCCCCATCGAGAGTGTTTTGGAGTTCCTAGCCGCCCATCCGCTCTTACGCACACTGGAATTCAGCGCGCTTGGGGGTGCGTTCTCCGAAAACCCTTCAAATACGAGTGCCATCGCAGCATGCACCGTTACACCACGCCTTGAGATACTTCACTCCCCTCGCAACCTCGTTCAAGCTCTTTTTCAAACTTCGAATAACGAGTCTAGCTGTCACCGCCCCCTGAAATCCCTATGCACTGCGTTCCCATTGGACACTCAAGATCCTCCCGAAGATCTAGATATTCTTTCTAGCATCGGGGCTCAGCTCGAGGAGCTGACCGTGGGCGAAAAATTCGAGGCCGTGCAATGGCGGTGCCCAGATCTCAGTTCCCCTCTCCTCATCATCTCCTCGGCATTCCCGAACCTCCGCCTCTTGGACCTTGGTTCCGTTTATATCACAAAATGCTCAGCACCTAGCGGATGTACGCGGCCTAAAGTGGTAGGAAATCGCTTCTAAGATAAGTTAGTCGCCCATTGCTAATCGAATAGAACTATTGGCAGCACGATTGGATTTCCGCATTATCAAAGCTCAGCGATCTTGTTGCTTTAACCATCCCGTGGACCCAAGCAGAGGATAATGGCATGATGGTTCAGTCATCGCCGTCTAAGAGACGACATAAAACAATGGAGCAATTCCTTCATCATTGTCCCCGGCTGCGCTTCCTGTTCTGCCGCTATTACAGGATTTGGGAGAGATGCAGAGAGGTTTCGATTCTAATTGGCTACGCCAGCGCTGATACCCGGTTTCGAGGAGCCCATTTGATTGATGAGGGAGCCGTCGCAGACAGAAAGTGGGCGGCATACAACGGAGAGGCAAAGGATCTTACCGACGAGGTGTCAACTGCGGTACGAGCAAGAGTTTGCTGACAAAGTCCTTTTCATGTGGGGATTGATAATAATAAGCCACGTTATCACTTACGATACCATCTGCATTCCTTGTATAGGCAGTCTGTTGTGGAGCTTCATGAGGGTTACCGAATTGTTTCTATGTCGCATCGCACATAGCACTGTTTTCTTCTTTTGGGGCTTTAGTTGGCAACGGGTGGCCAGAGTGAGGCCTAGCTAGATTATAGAGAGAGATAATCTTGCTGGAGGACACGGCCGAAAATCCAAAATGCCGGGATGACTGCCTTCCCGACCGGCCCTTCCCACCCAGAAATTAATCGAACCGGATGAATAGATGAAGGGAGAGCCTTCCTCAACCGTCCTTCACTGCGTCGCCCGACCCGTTTATGTGAGCAAACCAGCTGCCTTGATGAATTCCGCAACCGCCGGTCCGCCCTGATCCCCTTTTGGGTGCCGAGGAGTTCGGTCATCAGGTGGGCGGGTGAAGTGCCGCGCAAGATCCGCCGCTCCCGTCTGAACATGGGGCCCTTGGTAAACGCGTGTTCGCGTGTTTACAAGTGGTGTCCGCAGTGGCGGGAGGGGCTCTTTGATGGTACGCGCCAGTCGTCGTATTCACCCGGTTCTTACTCGTGCAATGACCGATATTCTCGTCGGCGGAGGTCATCGATATGTTGGTATGGATATTGAAGTGAGGGGAAGCACCTGGCATACTTGTATCCGCCTGAGTGCAATAGGGCGTGCCATCCTTTCAGGATTCCGGCTCAGACAGCTCTGCGGTGGCTGTGGGTGATGCTGCATGGGACTGATCAAGGTCCAGCGCCTTGTTTTGCTGCCTCATCCCCTCGCTCGTTTCCAGCAACATCTTGACGGCCTAAAACCCACGAAATTTCCGCTGTGTGTCATGTGAGTCAGGTCGGCATCTCCGGCTCAGAAGGGAGGGTACAATGACACGTGGGGCTAAGCAGCGGACTCGGGCCGAACCTTCATTAAACACGACAAACTCGGCCAAAGACACCTTGCTCCGCCAACCACAACCAGGTGAATCGTCCTGCGCCACCATGAGCCTTATGCAATCCAAAGCACTCGGCCTTCCCGTTGAAGTCGCCGAGATGATAGTCAACTGGATCTATCGGCCAAGAGACCTCCTTTCTCTCGCACTCTCGCATTCCACATTCTACAGACTAATCGTCCCAGATCACCTTCACTATCGCCATGTCGAGTTTTGTATCTTCGACTACACCATGTGGAAATACCTTTTGGAGGATTCCTCTCGGCTCAAGAGAATTGAAACAATCAAACTCTTCGCTCATGTCAAACCCCGTGTGCCGCCCATCATGAACTCCTCCGGCAATCAGCTGAACACCCTTGCCGAGGCAAAGAAAGTCAACTCATACTTGATATACAACGCACTGAAAGGCATGCGTCTCTTGCACGCCGTAATCTGGGACTCGGATGAAGCACTCCCCAACAGCACGACTCGTATCATGGATCTACAAAGGAACATATGGGAGGCAATCGACCGGTACAGCCCCACTGTGCGAAAAATTGACTCTAGAGGCTCCTACAGTTGCTTCAGAAACTACATTGGTAGTGAAGGAGAGCCAAGCCCTCCGGTGCGTCACAATGGTTCCTCTTTACTTAAATCCTCTGACCCTAGTTCGGAAAGCTCTCGACCCTAAGCCAAATTACTACACTCACTTACCAGCCAGGGTGTTACTGCTGGTCGTCGTGGGCGGGACACCGCTCCATCTCTTTCCTCTCGTCGTTCCAGGGGCTCCAGCACCTTATTCTCCCGCAGGCAGGCTCGCACCCAAGGGGTATATTTGATGTCCTGGCCATCAAGTTACCCCTTTTGGAATCGCTTACCCTCAACGGCCTAACCAACATCCCCATCGATAGCGTTGTGGAATTCCTGGCCGCCCATCCGCTCTTACGCGCACTTGAATTCAGCGCGCTTGGGGGTCCGCTCTCCACTAACCCTTCCAATATCAACAATATCGCGGCCTGCAACGTTGCTCCACGCCTTGAGATACTTCGCTCGCCTCGAAGCCTTGTTCAAGTGCTTTTTCAAACTTCGGATCACGGGTCTGACTGTCGCCGTCCCCTGAGATCTCTGTGCACTGCGCTCCCATGGGACATTCGAAATCCTTTCTGTGGTCGAGATATTCTTTCCACAATCGGGAGTCAGCTTGAGGAGCTGGCGGTGGGCGAAAAACTCGAAACTATAGTGTGGAGATGCCCAGATCTCGGTTCCCCTCTCCGCATCATCTCCTCAGTATTCCCGAATCTCCGTCTTTTGGACCTTGGTTCTGTTTATTTCGTAAAATTCTTAACACACGGCGGGTGTTCGCGGCCCAAAGTGGTAAGAAACTGCTTATAGGATCGTCATCCTTGCTGATTAACGCGCGTACTGCTAGCTCGATTGGATCTCCGCATTATCAGAGCTCAAACATCTTGTTACCTTAACCATCCCGGGAACCCAAGCAGAGGATAATGGCATGATGGTTCATTCATCACTGTCGAAGAGACGGCACAAAACAATGGAGCAATTCCTCAATCATTGTCATCAGCTGCGTTTCCTATTCTGCCTCTCTTACAGGGCTTGGGAGAGGCCCAAGATTTCAATTCTAATTGGCTACAGTGATGCCGATATTCGGTTTCGCGGGGCTCGCTTGATTGATGAAGGCTCTGTCGAAGACCGAAAATGGGCGGCATATAACAGAGAGGCAAAGGATCTCACCGACGAAATATCGGCCGCGCTGAGAGCAAGGCTTTGCTAAAGAAGCTCTACAGTCGGGGATTGATAATAACGGCACTCCGGGCGTCATCTAACGCTGTTTGTATGGGTATCCTGCTTTGGAGCTTCTTGGGGTCACTGAATTCTTCCTATGTTGCATCATATGTAGTACTCTGTTTCTGTTGAGTTGGTGGCACGTGTTCCGAGTGAGGCCCGACTGGACTAAAGAGAGATAATCACACTGCAGGATCTGGCCGCAAAATCATGAACGCCCTCCCAGACACAGTTGATAGTTACTTCCATCCAGTAGCCGTTAGAACCGCATGAATCATTAAGGAAATCTCAATAATGGGTAGTCAATTCCAATCACATACTAAACTTACGAAACCAACTGTAACCTGATTCTAGTGGCAGACCTCCTAAATAATCTCTAGGGTCGGAGATCCTCTCCCAGATAACCGCTTACACCCAGTGATTAATGGAAATGTATCAGTCAGTAGAGAAGCTGAAATGATTAGTAGGAGATAGAAGTCCAATCACATCCCTAGATTTACGGGCTCGAGCCAAACTAGTTTCAAGTTCCAACTTGCGAGAAAACTGTAAAGCGTCTTGTTCATCAGGTTGCGTGCTAGTCGGGGCCCGTATCCACCCAAGCGCCTTCTCGCCTCAATCTTTCACTGGGATAGCTCCTCCGAGCTCAGGGCGGTTGCGTCTGGTGTTATCAGGAACGGTGGTTTTCCTCGTCTCAGAGCCGTTGTGCGAGACAAACTCTGCCAAAGCGAATTTGTCGGGGGTTCTCTCACACCACCCGGCTATAATGACCTCTCCCCGACGCACCGTTCTCAGTCTCCCTATAGAGGTCGTTGACTTGGTCGCCAATTGGCTTTATCGTAGAAGGGACGTCCTTTCTCTTGCGCTATCCCATTCCAATTTTATCAGGTCCCAGATCACTTCAATATCGCCAAGCCGAGTTTTGCATATCCGACTACATGATTTGGAAACACTTGTTGGAAGCCCCTCGATGGTTGGGCAGGATTGAGGTCCTGAACCTGTCTGCTGAGTTCCGGTCACCCGCACCCCCCGGAGGATACTCCCCAGTGGGCAAGCAAGAATTCAATCGGCTGGCATCCAGAGTCGACTCAGACTTGGTTCAAAAGGCATTGAAGGGCATGCGTCGTCTTTATGCTTTGATCTGGAGCTCAAATAGTGCTCCTCATGGTGCACCACATGCGATGGACTTGCAACGACATATGTGGAAAGCAATTGATCAGCACTGCCCCACGGTGCGTAAGGTTGAAGACTTCGACGATTGCTGGTGGTGTTTGTTCGAAAACGATAAGGAGGAGGCGGAGGTGCTAGTAAGCAAACAACTCTCCGGGTCGAGCGGTCTCTTCGAGTCACTTAGCTATTTTGGAGCAGATGCCGAGTCTTAATCAAGTCACCACGTTTACTTACGGAGCAGAATGCTGGAGCCACCCATTACCAGGAATGAAGCCCTACTTCTCGTTCCTTCAATCATTCCAAAGTTTACAGCATCTTACCCTCCTTGCCCAGACCGCTCTGGACTTTTACGTGACTCCCGTTTTTTCCTTGACGTTTCCACTCCTGGAATCATTTGTTCTCGAAGGTTCCACCCGTCCCCGCATAGAACCAGTTCTCGGGTTCCTCGCTGCACATCCGCTGCTGCATACTCTCAAGTGCGGGCAGCCGCGCTACATTATTATATCAAATGGAAACACGGACTTGAGTGCAAATCCAGTCAGCAACATGTCTCCGCGTCTCGCAAGACTTGATTCACCTCTCCACCTTGTCCGAGCGCTTTTCCCACCTTCAGCCGACGCGTCAAGTAATCGACAGCCGTTGATATCCTTATGTACCCCGCTCTTGCTTAACACTCAAGATTCTACAGGGGATCTTGATCTCCTTCGTAGGATTAGTCACGGGCTTGAAGAATTAATCATTGGCAAAGATCCCGCGACTGTGAAATGGCACGTTCCTGATCTAGATACGGGACTTCGCATGCTGTCGTCAGCATGCCCAAATCTCCGGCTCTTAGACTTTGGGTCGGTTTCCTTGATGAAGAGGTCAGTAACATATCTGAATGACCTCGGGTCGAAGCAGGTAATATTCGCCTGCTCCAGGATCGTTCACGCTTCATTTGCATCGCTAACAACCTATCAACACCAGCCTGGCTGGGTCTCTGCACTATCCGATCTCAAACACCTCGTTGTTCTGACGATACCAGGTCCGAGGGCAAAGGAAGCCGGCCTGACTGCCACTGCATCGGGCTCGCGGAGACGGCAGCAAGCAATGGAACACTTCCTCGCAGCATGTCCTCGGCTGCGCTTTCTATTCTCTACATGTCGAAACCTTGGAGAGCCACACATGAAAATCGCAATTTTAATCGGACGTACTCACCACGATGTTGCGTTTCGCAACAGGCGGTTACTCGATCAAGGCGCGGTGGAAGACCTGGTGTGGGCGGTCTACGAGGGGAAGCGAAGCGACCTCGATGAGAAGGTCTCGATGGCCTTGAGAGGGAGAGATCAAGCGTTCTGACTTCTCGGTCTTCCGGTTCTTCTGCAACGGACAGTGTTACAACTGGCATTTCTGTGGCCGCTCTGTTCACCCGTATTCACGACGCCCGTCCCGGAACCGTATGCGTCGCTGTAAAAGTAGCTTAGGGAACTATTAGATATTACGCTCATGATCCCATATTATCAACTAGACTTTAGCGACCTCTTGAGGGTAATAGAAGTCTTCCGCCTCGTCACTTCCGCGATGAACTCGGAACAATCAAAGAGTTCTTGCCTCCTCGGTTCTCGTCTCATCATTTCCTTGCAGTTTATGAGCCCAATTTTTCTGGACGGTAAGAGGTCAATTCTACTAACTCGTCTCTGCATGAGGGACTAATAGGAACACGTCTAAGGGTCGGCGGTGAGCACAATTAATTAAAGGGGGAGTAGATTACGCGACAGGGATAGCTGAAGGGGTCGCCGAACTACGAGCGGAGATTGAACCAAAAGCCACTTCGCTACATCACGCCACACACCTTTTCGGCTATCAAACGTTTGAGTTTGAAAGGCGCTGCTCGGGGGTGGGCGCGGGAGTTTTAACTCTCACGAACACGTGCCCTCCATGAGGTGTGTTTGTTTTGTTTCATTCCCGACCGCACTTCATCTTTACCTCCGTCTCCCCACTTCGCCCTCCCCGACCCTCCCCTCACTCTAACGTACTCCCCCCCCACCACACACTCGCCCACGATGACCACCATCTACTCTGGAGCACTACAACCAAAGAAGAAATATGAACTCCAAGCTCTCGCAGCAGACCTTGGCTTAGACAACACAGGAACCAAGGATGATGTTCAAGAGCGCATCAAGAACCATTTGGCGGCGCACCAGGCGCTCTCGCAAGATGAACGTTTCTCAGGTTTATACTCAAGAAAGAAAGTCACCCGCGGTCTCAAGTTAGTATCACAGTACACTAGAGACTGAATTACAATCTCACCGCTCCCTTTGCTGTTCATTCGCTCCAGAGAATCGTCTGCTCAGCCTCCCGACGTCCCATCCGCCGATGAGACCCACCATACGATGACCACCCGTCGCAGCTCTCAGCGTGTCTTCCCGAGCCCTGACCCCAAGCACAAGCGCACTAGCGCTGTTATCCCAGAGCCCGAGCCCGAGGCTGAACCAGCCGTTGCCGAACTTCCACCACCGCCATCGTCCCCGGTTCGCTCGATGATCGCAGTTTTCAACAAAGCTGTTGCGGCGGCTCCCGAAGCAGAGGTTGTCAAGCAGATTGTCGAAGAGCGTGGAAAGCAAGCGTATGCCGAAGCCGACAGAGCCCTCGTCAATGCGAGAACGGTGCGTCCTCGTCCAGTCGTCCTCGCTTACTGCCATAATCCTGAACTACATCCCACTACCAGTTCCTCTCCAACGCCAAGAATATTTCAACTATCACTATCTTCGCCGAACTTCTGTTCGCTATCTATACATTCGTTCCGTGGGCTTACTACGACGTACGTCAATCATCGGTCTAAATTGAAATGTGACGGTTCTCATCGCTCATTATGTCTTCCCTTGTCCAGGTCCCTCTCAACGCGCCTTACCGCACACACTACGATGGCCCAGTTCCTCCTGTCGGCAGCCCTGCAGGCAGCCCGCTAGTCTCGACTCGCATTCTCCACGTCCCGTACCCTCCCGGATGGTTCCTCCAAATGCTCTGGCCATATACCACTGTCCTTCTATGGCTTATCCCGACTGTGATCCTCCCTCAACTCATTGGAACACTTGTCTCCTTCCGACCTGCCACCCACGGTGCCGTCAAGGGTGACGGCGAAGCCACCGAAGTCCGACAAGCTGGTGGAGAAGCCGATCCTCTTACCGCTGCCATCATCCGCGTCGCTTGCGTTTTCGCGGGTGACTGGGGCCTTGATTGGTCCACCATTGGAATCAACAAGAAGTGGAGGGTGTTGGGCTCGTCTGTTGCCGCTGCCTTTGCTTTGGCGGAGGCCGTTGGAGAGAGGAAGGCGGCCCTTCTGGCAGCTGGCGTTATCGAGGAGGAAGCTGAAGAGGAGGAGACTCAGGAGCGAGCCCTTACTCTTCGCCGCCGCCCTGTCAAGAGCGACTGAACCCGCTATTAAGCGCGGAGCTCAGCTCACAAGATATGGTTTAGAAGCCCAATGAACTTCAAGGCAACCTGACTTATGACACTAATTACGATCGACCGCAACCTGCTTAAGCAATGCACCCCAATATGTCTCCCCTTTCTAACTCGCTCTCGCTTTGTTCTGTACCCTCGCTTTGATGAACGGGTTATGTGCCGCTGTCTTTGTGTACTACCATCTCTTGTACTAACACACGACCATGTCCCCATCTAGCTCAAGTATACCGTTTCCCCTTCTCGGTTTGTTTTTGTACATAGTTCCGTCCCCTATATGCGTGTACTTTGATCTGGCATTCATAGTTCACGTCGTGGATTTTTCCTTATTCTTTGGTTCTACTCCTATGTATGCTATGAATGTCCTTGTTCGTCCTTACAGTCTCTCTAGTGAATCTGGAGCTTTGTCAAGCGTCCGTTTCGATCTAGGTGGCCTCCAGCCATACATCCGTCGCGACATTCCTCAATGGAATGAGCTCCGCGACAATGTCATCCAACGCCCTCACTTCAGCATCTTCATACAACGACCATGTTCGAGCCATGGTCTGGCCCTGATCTAATAGTTTGCCCTTCTTCAGGATGAGTTCGG